>LKNJ01006003.1:0-19818 GCA_002120245.1 Maccullochella peelii | reverse complement strand
ATATATATAGAGATAGAGATAGAGATATATATATATAGAGATAGAGATAGAGAGATATATATATATATAGAGATAGAGATAGAGAGATATATATATATAGAGATAGAGATAGAGATATATATATATATTATAGTTGGTTCCCTGGAGCCATTATGTTAGCCTTCATTGCCATTAAGAAGGCTTATGCTTCTATATGGAGGAAAAAATATATTTCCTACAATTCAAGACTGTACTAAAAAAAATATACAGCTGACTATTTTAGTCTTGATATCTTGTAACAACAACAGTATAATTTAGATTATTTGTCCATGCTTGAGACCTCATGTTGTAGTTTCAATGGTTTTGTTCTGTGTAAAGCTATCACTGAACCTTAAAAGTTTGGTTGAACCAATAAGAACTATCTAGAACCACAAACGGCTCCTTTTATACGCTCACATGGTTATGCCTCTATAAAGCACAACTAGTAAAGATGCTTGACAGCTGTCTGACAACGACAGGCTGGCACATTTTACTTTCTTGCTTTATTTTCTCTCATGTTTCCCTCTGACTGTCTTATCTCTACTTGTATGAATGTTATCTCGTCTATGTGGGCGTAAGATGACTGTTTCAAAATGCGTGTTGACTTAGATATGGACTCTTAATGAGGACTGGTACTGAATACCCTCTTGATAATTCGGTAATGTAAGCTGGAGTCGTAGAGCAGATAAAATACAGCTGTGTTATCAGTTTAGCTTTAATTACTTTAACATTCCCATTTAAATGAATTCAAATAATGAAATGAAACATGCCCAATTTTATCAAGGTAATAATATATTATGGAAAAAACATCACTTCCTTAAAGTCGTCTGTGAGAGACTCTTTGCCATGAGATGACATCAGACTCTTATGTGTCTTGCCTCCTCAGACTGGGCATGACGGTGCGGGCCAAGCTGAGGGTGTAGCCACATCTGGCAGAGAGTGCTGAAGTAAGCAGCAGCCTCAGCACACCGAACAATCTACTGCAGCGGGGAAGATGGGCAAGACGGATGAGGAGAGGGATAATGTGGGAAAGCTGTTTGAGAACTTTGTCCAGGCCTCGACCTGTAAGGGAGCCCTTCAGGCCTTCAACGTCCTCTGCAGACAGCTGGACCTCGACCCTGCAGACCACATCACCTTCTACAGCAGTCTGAAGGCGAAGGTCACCACCTGGAAGGCCAAAGCACTATGGACTAAACTAGACAAGAGGATGTCCCATAAGGAGTACAAGAAAGGCCAGGCATGTGTGGGCACCAAGGTAAGTTTATTCATATGTTTTGTGCATCTGTACATCATGCAACAAACTAATCATAGGCCAATGTAGATTATGAATTTATAAAGGACAAAGGGCAAGATATAAGTCAACTGAAGTACCATAGAAGTGGTTTTATATGTTTTGCCTATTAACTACAAATTATGTTTATTTTTTCGTCATTGCCAACTATTTTCCAAAGTATACCATGCATTTTTAGATTGATTTCCTGCTTTCCAGTTGCATTCTTTTTTTCATTTTTTTTCCCCATGTAAAGAAATGATGGATATGAATAGCATTAACACAGCAAAAATATCATAGGGCTTTGCTCATACCCTGTTAAAGTTGACGTTTTATGATTTAGGAAGTGTCTTTGTGACTTCACCTCATGTGGTTCCTATTTTTTCAACAATCTGCAATTTGTTCCTCCTCAGGACTGTTAAAGTACACTGCAGAGTACCATAGCTAAAGCAATGTCATGGTTTTAACCTTTAACCACTACCTGCCAAGACACAGACTATCAACTACAGTAACACTCACTCTTTCACTGCAACAGCTCCCAACATACAGGACAGGAAATTAAAGAGATATACATTGCTTTGCACTGATTCTTTCGCTCTCAGACAGGTGCTGCGTGACAAAGCTGCACAGAAATACAAACATCATGTAACATTATTTCATAGACAAATGCATCGCTGAACCATCAGTGCACCCACCATATGTATATAATCTGTCTATCCATACAAACAATGAAATGCTATAAAATCACAGCCAAGGAACATACACACTGTACATTAAGCACAACAAGCAACAGATGTGCACATAATCAAATGAAACATGACCCAGAATTTCATAAAGACACAGAAGAAAAACAACTCTGCACTGCTTCATCTAACCCTGCAGCCAAATAACACAAAGCCAGCCAATCGCATTCAGAGAACAAATTACAGAAAATCCTTAAACACATGTAAGAAGATGGAGCTATTGAAGAGCTATTCCTGAGTTGAATTATGAGGTGATAGCTGCAATGGGGACAAAGAAATCATGTTAGGGTGTGTGGTGGGGGTGCACTTGGCAGTAAAGGTGATGAGGGAAAGTAGGAAAACCTGGAGGAGTGTGATTACCGTTCAGGCATCAGCTGCCCCCAGCTTGAAAGAGTGTTTTTATTGCGTGGAGAAACAAGACAGCATCACTCATCAACTGTGATTATTTGGCTCCAGTTATACTGGGGATGTGCGCTGCTCTTTATAGGCTCTTCCTAAAAGGTTGGAGCCAGGCCCGGGTTGTTATTAAAGTGTGTTTTTAAATACGTCAGTGTGAGCTCAGTTTTACAGGTTCTGTCTGATTTAAACCAACACTAAAATAGGTAAGAAGAAAGAAGGTCAACGTTTGAAGAAAGTGTGACTCTCCTAAACTTCTGAGCTAAAAGTTTGAGGTCAGATTTTGTAATTCTCACAATCCACATGGTTGTGTTGTAAAATAAAAAGTGGTACTGTGTACCAAAGTAGTAAACCAGATGTACAAACAGTGGATTGTGTTCATTATTGAAACACTAACTTATTGTGAATTTTACGAGATTGTCTTTTTCTTCCACAAGCCTGAGATTTAATAAGTTGCTTATTAATTTCCACACATGCACAGCACAAGTGTGGTATGAAGCCTGTTTTAATCACTCACAGGACAGACAATCTGTTTTTACTCGATTACTAATTTCTCCTCTCCCTGGGAGAATCACAAGGTGACGACTTGTGTTTTTATGGCGACTCAGCTCTTTTAACAGTGACAGATGTGAAATCACTCAGCGCCTCGTCTTCATATTCCCACTGTAGCAGTGATCTTTAAAGGATGTGACGTCATCCGTGTTTTACGGCCTAGCACAGCTGGCTGCAGGGACGGTGACACATAACCACAGTGCGTTTCTTCCTCATAAAGTCTTACTGTGCACAATTGCAAATTGCAAATTCTTTTATAATCCATGATATGATGTTGTGAATCATTCTCAGCACACTTCATCAGAGCTCGGTGACACCTTTTAACCCTGAGATTGTAACACATCTTGATTCAACAAATTTAGACTTCATTTCAAGGGAAGACAACTTCACCTCCATCGGATCCAATGCAACGCCCTACATTCAGTATGCAGTACACAGATGACAACCTTAAGTAAGATATTGTCATGCTCTGGTTAGACCAGACTGCTGTTGCAAACAGCCTCTGCAGTTTGACAGTTGTGTGATGATTAATCATTTAAATAATGTTTCAAGCAAAAATGCTTCTCAAATGTGAAGATTTGCTGCTTTTGTTTGTCAAATATGATGGTAAACTAAATATTTTGGTAATATTTATATGACGTTAATATGATGTCACCTTGCGCCCTGGCAGACATTTTTCACTATATTCTGACACTTCATAAACCAGACGATTGAGTAATCAACAGAAGAATCGTTAGTTGCAGCTCTAGTCTAACATTTAAATCGAGATGCTGTGAGAGCGCCACCGAGATGAAACCGTAAACAGTTATACTCTGACTGACTGGTTCAGTCGGGGGACAAATGTGACCAGGGCGAGGTGGAGCTGGGATAAGAATGAGGTCACAGGTGGGAAGCTGAAAGGAAGCGTGTGTGTCCTGACTCAACAGATGTGGAACAAGCCGCCAGGAAAAGCCTCATATCTGGAATAATATATCGGCGAATGGAAACAGACTAAAACAAACAGCCTGTTACTGCTAGTGGCTGATAGACAGACAAAAACAGTTCCACGAATGTAGATAAAAATT
This sequence comes from Maccullochella peelii, assembly GCA_002120245.1. Taxonomy (NCBI): domain Eukaryota; kingdom Metazoa; phylum Chordata; class Actinopteri; order Centrarchiformes; family Percichthyidae; genus Maccullochella; species Maccullochella peelii. The sequence continues at coordinate 15,775 of LKNJ01006003.1, read as the reverse complement.
GTGAACGTACATCTGAATAAACTGAGTTAGTACTCTGCACATAAATTATGACATTGTCAACATATTCTTCCTTCTCTGTCTCTGGCTGTGTAAATACACTTACTCACCCTTTGTTAGAGAAATAAACAACATGGCCAGCAGGCAGGCTTGTCCAGGCAGCACTTCCACCACCTGTATGTGCTTCACACCTGAGATTACCTCATCCTGATAACCTCAGGGGATACACATGGTGACACATTGTGTTCCTCATCACCCACATCCTCTGTGAAGCCACCCCAGACTTCAACCACACACTCGGAGATGAAGAATATGGAATGACTAAAGCCCCAGTCATCTTGTTTTGGTGTAGGAGCAGAGCGCCATTTAGGGTATGACGTGGGATATTGGTCAGCTTGGCACTGGGCGCTCTGTAAACAGCACCCAGTCGGATTGTCTCACAGAACTGATATAGATGGATGGCACCTCCTCGCGCTATCTTCACTTTGTGTTATCCTGTTGGTGGGGACACAGGATGGCAGGAAGTGAGTCTGCCTGTTCAAATATGTGGCAAACCCCTGTCTGCATACTGGTGGGATTTAGGGGTCGGGCAGAGTGGTACGTCTTTGTGCTATTAGATGAATGGAAGGCCAAGAAATTCAAGTCCATCATGGGAAGGTCAAAGAAAAGATATTTTCAGCACTAATTTGGTGAGGCTATCGAGACAGGAGACTGTCCACCTTGTTGAGCACAGCAGGGGCAACCTTCAGAAGTGGTTTGGTTCTGGATTAAATGTCACAAGAATAAAGACACACCCAAATCTCTATAGTGCCTCTTAACATGTTTAGAAGGAAAGAAGATACAGTTTGCCAGCGCAGTTCTTTCATCTATCATTCAAGAGGATGATGTCATGAGCCACACATTCTCAGACAGACGCTGTAACCTCAATAAACTGACTTCATGCATTTTTGGGTGAGGCCGATGCATGAATAACACCTTAAATATGTGAAGGTTGTAATAATGGTTTAGGCTGATGGACGATGTATGCAATCTTTTTCCCTGATGAATACACCGCTTCAGGCATGTGTAAACTCTCTTTCCTCATGTTTCATGTGTTTTACTAACAATCCTTACACACACAAGGTGGCCTGGAGAAGTCATCTTAAGACCTGAATGATCCTCAGTCTGTGTCTATCCTACTGAAGTGTCCTTGAGTGAGACACTACACCTCTAAATGCTCCAGTGGTGCTGCTCCCTCCTCATGAGCTGTGTAGATGTTATAATGCCCTCTGGTATGTTAATAAACAAGTAGGATGTAAATCATTTTTCATCTCAGCCTCTTTAGCAGGAAAGGTCTCAGACTTCTGCGATTATAGATGTCACCACGATGCAGCTCATTTCTCTGTGCCTTGTGTCGTTAATGAGTGCAATTTGTCATTCTCTCTTATTTAGTGCCTCATCATCGGAGGAGGGCCCTGTGGCCTGCGGACAGCCATTGAGCTCGCTTTGATGGGTGCCAAAGTGGTGGTGATCGAGAAGAGAGACTCCTTCTCTAGGAACAACGTGCTGCACCTTTGGCCTTTCACCATTCATGACCTGCGGGGCCTCGGGGCCAAAAAGTTTTACGGCAAATTCTGCGCCGGGGCCATAGACCACATCAGTGAGTGTCTGACTTTACGGAAACTAAACATGCTGCTGGCGTCTGCTTTTCATTGACCTGTGGTCACATATTATTAGCCTTTCTGAACCCTGATCTCCTTAAATGTACAGTGTTTTATTGGACACTAAAATTGTACAGTCTAGATTGAGTATATAGACTAGATTTAAAGATCATGGTTCTACTGTACTTACTGTATAGGATCTTTTCTCAGGTTTTATCTTATATTTGGCTTTTTATTGTATCTTGTTCATGCTTACCTACCATACGTAACATTGTATTTTCTCTTTGTAATCTCTTATCTATCCGTCTAGTCCTTAAATGTTACAATTTCTCTGTAAATAGCTTAAATTTTTGAGAAAACTTTGTGTCAATACCGAACAACAAAATGGTCTGTATTTCCTTTCTTCAACCATTTAGTGAACCTGTATGAAATATTCAAGTTTGCATGATTGTATAAATGTGCATCATTGTGTACTCATGTTATTTTCTGTACAATGGTTATATCCAGTGGATCATAAATGGAGCTGACTGATTCCAAAACCATTTCAAAGAGAAGGAAATGCATGTAGAAGTAACACTTTAAATGTTTAAAAACTATACAAGATATAATGATAAAGTAATTATATATTATATTATTAAATATGATTTAATTACCATGTTATTTATTTTAATATAATTTGAGCATTGTTTTTTTTTTATCTTTCTAACATAACGATAAAAGGACAAGCAAAGATACAAGAGAGTAATGGAGTCCAGGCCTTGCTCTCAACAGTGTCAAGACAACATAACACAAAACACAATGTTTGGCAGCGTTTTACATCTGTATGCAAACACTGTGTGTCTGCTTCTAATAGGCATTCAGCAGCTGCAGCTGATCCTACTGAAGATCGCCCTGATTGTTGCAGTGGAGTTTCACATCAATGTGGAGTTTGTCAAGCTGTTGGAGCCTCCAGGGGATCAGGAAAATGAAGGTATCCATCCACACGTTAACTTCAGTTACATGTCCAAACAATAGATTAAGTGCTTTTATATTCACCCACTGACGGTTGTTTTATGATCTGCAAGCTTTGGGGAAGATGAGGAGATTTAAGCAGCTGGAAACAATATAGCTGGGATGTGAAGTAGGATGAGGTTGAGAAGTTTAATAATGTGTAAAGCTTAGATAGACATCAGGTTGCATTTGTCAGTTTGTTAGACAGATACTGTGTGGCTTTCAGGAGGATCTGTGTCTTCTCATCCTGCAGTATTTAATTTCCTTGACAGCCACCAATAAACGGGGGACAAACCTTGGCACTGATCTAGTTTTTCATCATAATTTATAGGTTAACAGACGGCAAGTATACTGCCCAACTTCCCTGTTAGTGCTCAAATGTATACCTGGTATATACAGCACCTACTTATCAAATTAATACCAGTGAATGAGCATGTTTCCTTTTGTTTAAAACAGCATGTAGTGGTAGTATCTTTTACTCTCATCTCATGATATTTTTCTGACATTCAGCACTTCAGATCAACTTCTGTTGATGATCACATGCGATTTAGTTTGAAAATATCAGCACAACACACAGCTGCCTTAAGCATGTACACTGCATTGTAGATGACTACTTGACCCTCTCATCCCACATTGGACTATAAACTCTCAGGAAGAAAATAACTTGCACGCTGTTATCAGGTGTTGTCTCTTCAGATGCACTGATAATAACGACAGCCTTGCCTAATTTTAGACATATACTTATCCCTCCTGCTCTGCTGTGACGGACTTAGCTGTGCCCTTGACATCATGGAATGCATTTTCCACATGGTGATGTTTCACAACAAACTGCCAAGCTGTTACTGTGTTGGTCTCACACTCCTGCAACACCCACACTGCATACGTAAAATGGCTAATATTAAATCTGAAAAAGTGTGTTGGTCAGGTTTGCAGGTCAGATCCAGTGGGCTTTGCAGATATGGAGCATCTCTGTACTGCATGAACATACTAAGAACCATCATTATTTCCTTTGCTTGCTCTTCATGAAGCATTCCTTTTTGAAACAGGACATGAAAAGCCACATTCCTCCTTATTTTAGTGCCATAATAGCAACAAAACAGCAACAGTGCTTAAGTGTGCTTGTTATTTTTTTCTATACAGATATTCTCTGTACATACACATTTAGAAATGTTAAAGCATAGCAGGTGGCTGAATGGTCCAGGAAGGAGATGTTTTAACTGAGACTTGACATTATACGTGCTATGTGCTGATTGTTCTGTGGAGGGGTGCAGCACAAAGAGAATATTCCTAGGATTTATATTATGTGTTTTTTTCACCCCTCTCACTCTTTCTCTGTCTTTGTTTCCATCTCTCAGGGCTTGGGTGGAGGGCTGCAATCCAACCTGCTGATCACCCCGTGGCTAACTTTGAGTTTGATGTCGTGGTGGGGGCTGACGGACGCAGGAATACTCTGGAAGGTGAGAAGACGGCATGTAGTTCACTTTGCCCACAAAGTACGTTATAAAGTTACCTGTGTTTGATCAAGAAAGGAACTATCCGTGACCCAAATGTATATTTTCCCACCAATAACATTCAGTTAAGTTAAGTTAAGTTGATGCTGTTTAAGGTTTGTTTACTCCAGTGATGTTTAAAAACTGTTCAGTTATACAGTATATGTGACTATATTTGTAATCAATAAGGCTGTTAGGTTTACATACTGGTCCCACAGGACTGTTTCTTCACCCTCACTTTGAATAACTTGAATTGCATTATTTCTGTTGTGAAGTTAAAAATGAAAGTCAGGTTTTGTAAACTTGTACTTGTACGAAGCCATTGATCTCTCCCAGTGGGACTGAAACGCTGTACATAAATAGAGCAGAGCTGGGGCTCTGTGCAGCAGCTGATGCATGCGTGCTGGACTCTCTCAATCTCTCGGTCTCACTGTTTCGGTCTCTCTTGTAAAAATGCTGTCATCTAACAACCAATTCGCATCAGATGCTTATTCCTAAAAAGGGCATTTTTTGGGCAGGATAAGATGTTTAGCTCATTCTTCAATTATGAAGCCTGGGGGAAATGATTTTCCCCTGCAGTCAGCCTGCTTTACAGCTACTTTTGTGGCCTAGCTACGGTAACAGAGTTAAACACAAAAGGTCATCTGTGATTTTTAACAGTGACATGTGGAGGAGTTGTGAAGTTCAGACGCTTTACTTCTGCCCCTAGAAAGTACTGTGCCTGTCTCGTACATCACTTCAGTAAGCCACCAATGAATTTTCTTTTCCTTCCTGCACTTACAGCTTTAGAATTAGTGACATTTTAGTGAGTTCTTGATGGTTTGAAAAGGCCATTTGAAAATCTACCAGTAAAATGTTGAGCCTTAATTTCAGTCTATCTGACGTCTGTTTGGGGTTTTTGGTTTTGGTCGGGACATAGAAAGTTAACACTGAGAGAGTCCTTGAATTTGAAACATTTGTCAAAATAACAATTTTCCTGATTCAGTATTGCATAGGATTCATTGAATCAGATTCCTTGAACATATGAATAAAATTAAATTTCTAAATTTTAAACTCTTAAACCATAAAGTAAATTGTTAACAAAATGAAAGGCTGTTATATTAATTAAAGTTTTTTAAACTAAAGTGGCCCTTTACTGCTACGCTTACAGTTCGGAAGGTTAATTCCCTTGGCTATATAAAGGCTCACCTTGGTAAGCTGCCTCTTATCTGAAAATAACTGCCTTTTTATAATTATGGTATATAATTAAGGCTAGGTTTACTTTGGTTTTAACAAACAAGCCAATAGGACTAGTTTGCTTGGGAAGATCAAGATCATGTCTCTTTTTTTTTTTTTCCCTGTCTCTGTTTTATTTTTTATCTCACTGTTTTTCTCTCTCTCAAGGTTTCAAAAGGAAGGAGTTCAGGGGGAAGCTGGCGATCGCCATCACAGCCAACTTCATCAACAGGAACACCACTGCAGAGGCCAAAGTAGAAGAAATCAGCGGCGTGGCCTTCATTTTCAACCAGAAGTTCTTTCTCGACCTCAGAGAGGAGACAGGTGGGAGAGAAGCGCAGTCAGACTGCCTCACTATGAATGTACAAGGATAGTACAGATTGTGATGCTGACACAACAGTATGTTAGTAGAATTAGACATTGATGGATTTGAGTCAGTCACTCCACATGTCCTCTACAACAATTGGATGGAATCATTTTCAAATTTGAGCCGTTCTCAAACCATATCATTTGTTGCAGGTGTCGATCTGGAGAACATTGTGTACTACAGGGACAACACGCATTACTTTGTCATGACTGCCAAGAAACAGAGCCTGCTGGACAAGGGTGTCGTCATTAATGTAAGCAGAACACGCGTAGGTCAATTGTCCAGTATCAATTGTGTCCTTTTTTCACTGTCATATTTATATTTTCACTCTTTTTTTTAAGATTTGTTTTTTTTAAATTAAATTTAGATTTAAGCTAATTTTCAATGTTGTTTATTTCATTTTATCATAATAGCAAGGCATCAATATCATGAACTACTGCACAGCAATGCAATCAAATGCAACAGCCCTTCAACGAATACTATTTAGAGCTTTTTAACATTTTTTTTTGGATGATGTCAGAGAGCTGTTGAATTAACTGTAGTAAATTCTGATACTGCATTTTGTTCTGTTATTGCAACGTATCAGATTAAATGGTTAGCTTTTGATGACATTTTGGCTGGGAGATAAATATCATGGCAGCCAGGAATTGCATTAGTTTAGATTGACTAATAGCCTGATGAATTACCATTTTGTTTCATTTAATTATTCAATTTGAAACTCCAAAATTGTTTGAGATGTTGGCAGCACTTCAGAGGTCTAGAACCATCTATCTTATGCATTTTGATATACAGTCGGGCTTTTATTTCACTTCTGTGTGCAGCATTACTAAATAAAAAACACTCTCAGGGAACAGATCATAAAGAAATTAATATTGTTTTTTTAGAAATGCTATGCTCAGACTTACTGTGTGATCTTCTCCTGGCTGTCATGCTTCTGTTCAACAGGATTACATAGAAACCCAGATGCTGCTGAGCAGTGAAAACGTCAACCAGGAAGCTCTTCTGTGCTACGCCCGAGAGGCTGCTGACTTTGGCACCAACTACCAACTTCCCACACTGGATTTTGCCATGAACCACTGCGGGCAGCCAGATGTAGCAATGTTTGACTTCACAAGCATGCACGCCTCAGAGAACGCTGCTCTGGTCAGGGAGAGATTTGGACACCAGCTGCTGGTAGCGCTGGTTGGCGACAGTCTGCTAGAGGTAAGGAAGGGCAAGACGTGTTAAGTAAAGGTGTGTTGAGGAGCCTGTAATGTTTTGTTTTGCTTGACCAATAAAAATAAAAAAAACTATGCCAAACAGTCTCAAAATCATGATATGCCTAACAAAATCTACTGCTGCTAATTGGTTTTCAGTCTAATCACAATACTTGCAATGGTGATTTCATAACTTTTAAGGAATGAAGTGTTAATGTTGTTTTGTCTCCTCGTGTACACTGACACACAATTATATTCATACATTCATATATTTGTTATGTGTTGCTGTGTAGCCCTTCTGGCCCATGGGGACGGGTTGCGCCAGAGGCTTCCTGGCTGCACTTGACACGGCCTGGATGGTAAAGCGCTGGGCTCAGGGTCGGACGGTTCTGGAAGTGCTGGCAGAGAGGTGCACACGCACACACAAATCACGTTTGAGAAATATATTGTGTTGTGTGTTTAGACACTCGCAGTCTGAATAAGTACTGCCACGTTAAAGTGATATAAATAACACCATACTTTTTTGTGTTTCTATAGGGAGAGTATTTACAGGCTACTTCCACAGACAACACCTGAAAACATTGCCAAAAACTTTGAACAGTACACCATAGACCCTGGGACTCGATACCCCAACCTCAACTCCTCTTGTGTCAGGCCACATCAGGTGAGAATGAGCACTGACTTCGACCATATCAGATTCTTTACCATCTGTCATTAGGTATTGGCTCCATTTTTAAAAAATACACACAACTTCTAGAGTTTTAATTTTCCCTTTCCTTCCTGTTTCAGGTGCGCCACTTGTACATCAGTGGGGAGCTGAATTCCTGCTCTCTGGAGCGTGCTGCCACCATACGTCGGCCTGTCAATCTCTGCAGACGAGGTATGTTTAACAAGATTCCTGTGTGTTGTTTTTATGAGTGAATCTGTAGTTCAAAGCATGATTGCTGCTGACTCTTCTTCAGATTATTTAGGGCAATAATCTGACTGACTGATAAGGGTTTCCTCGCCGGGTTGTGGAAAGAACATTCAAAACACGCATGTCTTTCTGTCCAAGTTCAGCATTAATTTACAGTATGTTCCTGTTTAAAATGACCCTGTTTATACTCAAGAACGGACATTCACTTGAATTTTTGAAACACGTACAGTATGTACGTGTCCTGATAAAATGCATGTGAGGCAAAAAATAAACATTCCTCCTCATTATTTAATGATAGTGCTGCAGAGTTCAGAATCGGATCATATGTACTGGGAACTGACAGTCAAGACAGAAGCTCTACATGAACATGAACTGACCTATGTGAAGTAACTGGAGCCTTTCACCAAAGGCAGCGAGAAGGTGCATGTCCTGACAAAGATGTGTACATACCTCAGCACCCGCTCTCAGCATGTCTGTCATGTCATGACTTTGTTTACTGGCACGCCATGTGTTGGTCCATGATTGTGACATCATATCCTCTTCACCCTAAACTTCCTGGCGGTCTAACACAGCCGGCCTCGCTGTGATAAGTCATTTGAGAAATTGCATTGTTTAATTGAAAAATGTGATTCTCTGTGTTTCTTTTGCAGAGTCAGAGATCAGACCAGCGAGGCTTCTTACCTGGTGCCAGAAACAGACAGACGGCTACAGGAATGTGATGATCACAGACTTGACGTCTTCTTGGAAAAGTGGCATCGCCCTCTGTGCCCTCATCCACAGGTTCAAACCCCAGCTGATGTACGTAAAACACATCAGATAATATCAGTACCAGCCTGCAGCGCTGCATCTTTCTATCTAAACCAGTGTCAGTAACATCATCTTATATCTTTAGAGTTGTAAATGAATATACACATTCACATGAACAAACCTGTTTTTTTTGTTGTTGTTTTTTTTAAATGAACTCTGCAACCTCTTCATAACAACTACTTGTGAGGAAATCCATTTCTCGCTCGACATGAGAGTAACTCTTTGATCTATGCTGCATTCTCTACCTGCTCCTCACAACTTGTAAAACACTTGACTTTTAGAGTGCTGATAGTGATGATGTGAAAAAGACTTCATACATAGCTGCCCTATACTTAAAGCTAACTGCTAGTAGAGGGTGCTAGCAGAGGAGTTTTTAGAGTGCAGCTGTGTACATTTCACACATCTTTACCAAGGGCATTTTGCCAGTGAACTCATCTGAAATAAATACTGGTTGCTCCAGTACCTGTATTAATGTGGATCATTCAAAAAGTATTATAATTGAGCATTTAATTCTAAATAATGGCCCTTTCTCTCTGTTGATCTGGAACCGTGGAGAAAAACAACTCGTGTAGGACTTAGTGTACTTTGGTACCCACTTATAGGACAAAATCCTCCTTAAAATACAGAAACTGTACCTTAGTTTCCACTTTTTAGGATTAGACTGCCTTACACAGCATGGCATTTGTCAGCGCAACTGTAGATCAGTACATTTACAAATCTAATTATATCCTCTCGCTCTTTAATTATTGCCTTCATACCTCGCCACATGCCACTACAATTTCATGTGGTTCTGTATGTTTCCAGGAACCGCTGGCATTTTTCCCTTTCTCTCCTCCATATGCATGCCAGTCAGCAAACTGCAGAGAGGGGAGCAGGTTCATAGAAAAGAAAGAAAGGAAGAAATAGTGAGCCTCAGTACTTACAGAATAACACCAGAGTTTGTGTATGCTGCTGTTAGGTGACTGCTATCTTCTTTACATTATTTCTCATGGTGTCTGCACACCGTCAGAGCTGTGTTTTTTTTGCCCATTAGAAGTCATTTGCTGCCACTTTCTCCTGCAATATGAGAAACACATTCTTCTACAGGGTTGAAAATTAATTAAGATACATTTCTGTGTAAAGTCATTCAATTGTGCTTACATTAATTGTTTTCGTATCGGTGTGTATCAGTCGGTCTCCTGACACCTACATGTGGACATGAAAGTCTCTGTCAGGAAATAATCTGTTACAAACCTTACTGTTACATTCCTCCCATTATTCATGGAATCTTAAATAGTTATGATACTGGAAAACATACTATAGGCTGACACAGTAACTATATATTTTTCCCAGCTGCTTTGCCATGACATACGTAGCCTGAATCTTTTTTTTTTTATGACCTCTCTATTACTCAAGCCACCATTACTCTCTTTTTCCATCAGAGATTTTGACTCATTAAATGAAGAAGACCATGCTGCAAACCTCCAGCTGGCTTTTGACATCAGTGAGCGAGAATTTGGGATCCGATCATTCACATCTGTGAAGGAGCTGAGCGTCGATCAGGAGCTGGATAAGACCAGGATGACCACCTACCTGTCCAAGTTCTATGAGCTCTTCCGTGGGACACCTCTACCTGCCTCAGGTAGTCTAGTCTACTTTACTTGACTCTACTGTACTCTACAACCATGTAGAGTTTAGCACTGTAGAGTACAGTGGAGAAGAGTTCTATTGTACTCTGTCCTTTTAGTTAAGTATAGTGGCACGAGAGGAATGTGTATCTGTACCAGAGCTGAGATTCTTGACAACATGAAGACAGCTGCCTGTCTCCACTGAAGGGCTATTTCTTGTTTTATTTAACCTGAGCCAACCATTTACCTTCCTCTGACATGCAGCTGAGTGATTCAGTAATATGTAATTTTTTTTAGTGGAACATTTCTCAAATACAGTAACTCTTTTTTCCAGACCACTCCTATAACTTTCCTAATCTATATGGTCATCATTTATGGCTGTGCACTGTGGAAACAATGACAACTCTAATGCAGTCATGTGTTATGCTGCAGGTTCCAGAGGAGTGGATGAAAACAATGAAGATTATCCATCTAAGGAAGTCATAAGTAATAATAATGTGCTCAATCTGGCACTGCCCAGGAAACGGGTACCAAAGGTAACTCCACACTGAGATCTGATGTACTAAATAGGACAAGTTGACGGTCTCTGACTTCCGTTATCTTTATTACCAGTTCATGTGGGATTTATTTTATGTATGTCATTGTTAAATGAGTTTTATTTTATAACCATATGGTTTTTGGCTTTAAACTCCCCTTCTTTTAACCGTATTCAGTCATATTTCCTTGTGCTGTGCATTTAGGATGAAAAGAAGTCAGACGGTACAGATCCCATTTACAAAAGGAAGCGGAAATTCTACAGTTATTTGGAAGAGGTTTGTTAAACTACCTGTTTTGTTTGTTTTTTTCAAACATAAGCACTATATTAAAAAAACAGTTGATATATTAGGCTCTTGTCTGTCTTTCGTCAGGGCACCAACCTTTCGAGTAATGGCTCTCCAGTGCGAGAGGACCGAGAGCCCAAGGAAAACAAAGTGCGCTCAATGGCTACTCAGTTGTTGGCCAAGTTTGAAAGTACACCCAGCTACACCGTCCGGAAAACGCAGGTAAATAAACACAACAATGTGTTCAATGTAGGCCCATAGATTTTATTTTGTTTAGTTTTATTGTAGTAGGACTACGGTTTTCATTGCGGTCCTTTAAGACCATAAGTATATATGTATGAATATACTGTATGTATATATCCATCTATCTATTTATCTACAGACAAATACTTTGTACATATTTCCTGCCTGCATATAATTAAATTGCTGTTTGACCTCTTTTTCATGGGTCATAAATATGTTTTAAATTTCCCTTGTTGTGAGCTGGAGCTCTGACAGTGGTTTGCGGTTTTAATCTGACAAAACTTTCCTTTTGTTAATGCTACAAAGTCTTCTCTTGTCTGTTATTTCCAGCATTTAATCTTTTCAGCCTTTTTCTATTTCTGTGCCTTTTTATTAACTTACCTTCCTAACCTTTCTGCAAAATCTCAGTCAGAGTGTGAGAAGTCCTCCCTGCTGCAAACTCTTGACCAGACTGAGAGTCTGCACATTAAACTCAGGCCTCTGGTCCCACCAAAACCTCCTCCTGAGATACAGGTAGCCTGGAGCTGCCAGGCGGCAGTTAAGACACACAAGCAGTAGCCAAAGGCATCAGGACAGTCTTTGAAACTAGTGACAGTCTGTAAAGCTTCACATAAAGCAGATGGTTATTTGTATGCTCCAAGACATATGTATCAAACACACACAGACATTTGCAAGCAGATACTATATACAGTGTATATACATTCACCATCCATGTGTAAAGCTCAAATGATATAATTTGCCTAAGAAAGGGGTTTTCTGTCTTTTTGGATATTTAAATGACCATACTGGTGGTTTTATAGTCTTTAGTCCAAACTGACTTAGACCCTAATTTCACACCAGAAACTGACTGAATGTGATTCCTTCATGTGTTATTGTAATTGTATGTAGAACTAGAAACTAGATCAAACTAGCACCAAACTAGACTGAAAGCTCAAAATATAAAACACAAGTAAGAATACACTGTTTATTTTATAACTACCTCTTTGGGGGTTAAGTCAAGGCTGTTTTGATGTTTGGTCAATCGGAATAAATGTTAATGTTAAAAGTGGAACTGAATAGTATTCACTGGAAATTTTGACAAAGTAAATTGGCTTCATCGATGCTGTCACATTCAAAGAATTGTGATGATTCCTTAATGAATTAAAATTGGTGAAAAATATGAGTCTTTCCCGCCCCCCCATTTTTTTGTATAGAGGGAACTATGTCTGGTAATTAGAAACTAATACAGTATATACTTATATAATGTTTGCCCATTAATCTTAACAAACCAGACAGAAGAGTTTTGCAGTTGCTGAACTCAAATAATTGTATCCATGAGCTAAGCTTTTGGAAAATCAAACCCATAAGACAAACAGAAAAGCAAACATAAGTGTCAAGAAAAGGAAAATGTGAATTCAACCGTTTCTTTCATTTAAATGTACCGGTTGGCCGTTGACTTGCAGGTCTCAGATGTCAGACTGCCCCAAGAAACTTTTAAAAACTGTTTCTGCATTACCATGTGATGATTACATAACTTTGGCAAAACATAAAGCAGACAGAATATTCACTGTAATGGATGCAAGTTGATTTTCATGCTGTGCTGGCATGACTAACGGCTCAAAAAACTTGCACTATGCTTTGAAAAACATATAAAACCACCTGTATGGTTCTTTTAAATGATCTACAGCCTCTAAGTGAATGGAAAAAAAATAAAAAATTCAAGCTTCACTGTTTGGTTGCTTGATGAGGAGTTGTACCACAGCTCACTTGTGCACTATATTGTCCCTTTCAGTTTGAAGTCAGTATCAGAAAAACAGCAGAACACTTAGTCCGCCTGCCTCCAAAGACTCTGCCCAAACCCCAGCTCCAGCCTCAGTCCCAGCATCCATTTTCTGTAGTGAAGCTCAGACATGTTGATCAGACGCACGCTGAGACGACGCCCCAGCCTCAGCCTGAGAGTGCAGACCCCCCTTCTTCTTCTCCCTCCTGCCACTCAGCAATCAATTTCATGTCACGAATCCTCCAGCGCCTCAAGGAGGTGGATGAACACGTCTCTGAGGTGATCACTATCTTTAACTTCTGTCTTCTGTTTTCTTCTCTGTCCTCTTTTTTTAAACCCTTGTGATTGTTGCACTTTCTGATCCCCCAAAAAGGCCCCAGAGTGAATGTTGATTATATATTATGCCCTGATTATACATTTAGGCTTGTGTAATGTGTAGTCAGATGGTGAAGTCAGCCCCTAAATTATCCAGCCTGACGAAAACAGCAAAGGCAGGCCTACAGACCTGGCACGAGCTGAGACAGACACACAGAGGGAATACTGGGCAGTCCGACTCTGTGTGGGACAGGTCGGCCGGGCTGCAGGCACTAGATACGTCTGCAAATAAGCTACTTTGATTGTTCTTAATTTTCTGTTGAGAAAAATGGCGATGTGTGAGATATTTTAGTTTTAAAATGCAGTTTCTCTGTAATTTTCTTAAAATTCAGGGGAAAGACAAAACAGTTTAAACACTTAGTTGAAATAACTTTCAACTAAACCACTATTGCAAAAACCACCATAATGATGGGTTATTTTACTATTATTGGTCAACCTCAGAAGTGTGTCTTTTATTTCTGTGTTGGTTAGTTTTAAAATCGTAAACTACTCTTCCTCTTTGTCAGTGAAGCTCGTCTGTGTTTGGCATTGTCATGATTTATGGGACTTTACTTACTTACTTGTTAAGTACTTTTCAGTATTTTTTTTGCCTGTCAACTCTCTTCAAGTGTTGATAAGCTAGGCTAGCCGCCTTCTGGCTCTAGCACCATACTTAACAATACAGATTTATGGGTTGTATTGAACTCCTCTAACTCTTGAATGACAAAGTCAATAAGTCAACTATTCCTTTAAGTTGCTGTCTTCATTATTTTGTCCAATCCAACTTTACGCATAGTATTCTTTCAAACTAATCTTAAATTTAAAATGATCCTTTTAATTAATGTGCTTTGAAATTTGACTCACTTTAAAAGGCTTAAGTGAGTCAAATTTCAAAGCACGTTAATTAAAGACTCAATACTTAACGTAGATATTTTTTGGCTGAACTGACGTACTTGTCTCTGATTTCTCTGCCAGTTTTCTGTTCCAGTACAGTATGAGTAACCACATCAAGTGGGGTGTGAAATGAATGCAATAAGGCAGCCTTCGTTCCACACAGCGGCATTATTGTTCTCCTCCCGACAATACACACGTAGTTGTCAAATCCTGCTTCTTATTGGGCAAGTAGAACAGAAAGGTCTTTCATAATTTAGCTGTGTAGAGCGTATTAAATTGTTATTAGTCTACCTAATTATGTCTACACAGAGAAAGCTCCACATTTGTTGGTGGGAGAATGTGTCTCACTGTACGGAGGAGGTGACACTGATGGCTTTTCTTTTGTTCCTGTGTGCTGTGTCATCCTGCAGAAAAAAGCTCAGACACAACAGGCTAGAGAGTTTCACTCAAAGAGTATAAAGGAAAAAGCCGTTCACCTTAGTGGGTTGTTCTCAGGAGACAACTCTGCTGTACTCAAGGTGACTATCTCAAGCTTGATCTGTGACCCCACTCTGGCCTTGTGTTTGCTCTACCTGCCCCTCACAGTGTGTTTATTTGCACGTGGAAACACGTCATGTTGCAAGTGTTGCATGCAGCCAATACAGACTTTTTTAAATCAAGGTAAGAGTTAAAGCGACTATAATTTTCATAATAACGATGTATCAAATGACAATTTGAAAACAATGAGAAAATGTGAATGGGGTCGTAGTGATGAACCTACAGAGAATTAGCACCTGAATCATCTGCAGCTCCCCTCGGCTTTACGGACCTTTTTAGTGAGTTTTAGCTCATTTTTTATCTGTCAGTTTTTTAACTTTAACTGTTTTGGTTCACTCTCACCACTCTCATAGCTTATCTATGTACCTAATAAACTGGCAAGAAGAGTTCATGTTCATAATGTTTGTTCCAGTAGTGAAGGTTCATCATATTTTATACATCCCAAAGGCAGCACGCGGAAATACTCCAGATAGAAAGAGGGTCTGGTCTAAAAAAAGCTTAAAAAACAACAAGCATCTTAGCCCGAGATTTATATTGTTGTCATGTATCTTCTTAATTATAACTGACAGATTTATGCAAAAGGACTGCTGCTTTGCATGAGAGCTTTGCTTTTAACTGCTGTTTCTGCCCCTTGTGCTTTTAATTAGCAGCAGTCCTCACAGAGGAGAAGTGTGTGTTCTTGTGGTTTCTCTGCTCCACCCATCCCACACAGCCCGCTCCAACTCAACAGCCAGATGGTATAGCAGGACTTACACTAGTTTAATATAAAGAGCAACTCCCGGTGCGCATTATGATCCATGTTTTTTGTTTTTTTTTATGTTTGGGTCAAAATTGATTCCTGAAGATCAAAAATATTTAGACATGATAAACTTTCTCACTGAACCATGTGTGTTTATCCAAACACCGATCAGCCATAACATTATGACCACTGACAGGTGAAGT
>LKNJ01006002.1:20558-38058 GCA_002120245.1 Maccullochella peelii | reverse complement strand
ATTCTGGGAATTTGCTGCTTTTCTTCTTTTCGGATTTTTTTTTACACCAAAAAGTTCTCCTAAAATCGTCCCTTGAAGCGCACAATTAACACAATTAACACAATTGAAGGTGTGAAAGGTAATCTGGGGGTCGCTGAGTTGCATGTGTCTGAAATCTTCTTGCACTTTTCATCTTTTTCTCATTTAATTGCCTGTTTTTAGCTCCGTTTCTCTCACAGCTCTGCATAGCTGGTTGTGACAAACGGGTTTGTTAAAAGCACTTTATAAATAAACTCGACTTGCACTTTAATCACCTTTCATCATCGGCTGCGTGACAACCTGTGGGCGCGACCACAGTTTCATTTAATCCCCCTACATCTTCCATCCCTTCCCTAATTGAGGCTCTTGCGAGCAGCAATTTTGCAGTTTGCTATTTCTGAAGCGGCGCTGGTTGGCTGCCACGGCTCCGCTTCATGCTGAATGCATCAGCTGCCATTCAAGTCAGAGACTCAGAGGAGAAAGACAGAAAAATAGCTCTTCTCATTGTGTCTCCGTCCTCTCGATTCTGTCGCCTCCCGTTCTGATCCCGATGCGCTGTGTGTCAGACGAACAAATCCCCTCCCCAAACAAATAAATGAATTTAAATTAAAAGGCAGCAGAATGGAGTTTGGCGTAAACAAAGCACAATTCCCTTTCTCTTTTTAGCCTCGCTTTGCATAACAAGCCGTGACACGCTCGGCATTGAGATTCAAATGAGTAAGTGGCGGATTAAGATGGACTTAGCTGCACTTCACTGGGACTATTTATCCGCTTTTATAAAGGACGGTTATTCTCAACACTTCCTATATGACGAATTTAGAGCTTTATGAAACGTTATTGATCTCTGCCAGGAAATTAGGCCATCGTCCACACAGCCCAACCGATTCAGACAGATAATCGGAGGACAAATGCAACCAACACACAAAGAGCTCAAACCTACAGTAAAATATTCACGTCGGTTGAAAGTAAAGGGTTTCCTCTCTCCTCTTTTTCAAGGCAGAATTGGAGGAGAAATGAGCGTCGTGACAAAATGTGACAGCAGTTCAGCAGGGACCTGGACGTATACGAGAGGGAGACAGTAGAGATGAGAGAGGGAGTCGTGTCTCTCTCATTTTCTCTGTGAGGTGATCCGAGCTCCTGCCGGGACTTCCTGCATCACAACACTGCTGGACTGTCTCTAAAGCCACTCAGTCTTCATGGGGTATCTTAACATCTTTGCACATGAATGATGAGTGATGCCTTTGGCAGGCACCAACCCCTTTGAACGTAAGAGCTGACCATCTTTGGGATCGTCTGATCCACTGTGGGGGAGACGGTCCTGCATGCTTCCCATTGAAAAGTTTAGGGAAGCGGCCGTGTGCTGCTCTTTGTCCGAGTTGGGGAACTTAAGCAGACATGCATTTGCCAAACCAGTCGTTCAGTCTTCATCTCTGAAGCCCCTTCTGTTGCAGAAGGTTAAATCTCACCTTTGATTGGCTAGTTCAAGTAAGGTTTCAAGTGTGGGACGGTGTCATTGCTGCCCCTTGTGGCCCGTAGGCAAACATCACCCAGTTCTCACCGAAGTTGTAGTTGTAGTCGTGCCAAAAAGGGGGTAGCAATGAGACCATTTTGTCTTTAGTGCACCAGAATGAGGTAGAGAAGTTGCAGAACTTGAAAACTCAGTTGGACGAGCCACACAAAGGTGAGATTTATGTTGTCAGAAGTGCTGTCAAACTGTATGTTTAGAGAAAAGACTTCAAAGACGAGGACTCGGCGGTTCTTTCGGCAAACGTACATCTGGTTAACTTCCCAAGCATCCGGTAGTAAAGTGCACCGAGTAAAAATGTAACGACCGACCACATAACACACACGAGAAAGTGGATGTTTTTGAAGACTAAACTTTCAGAGCACTGATTGGATGTGTTGACTGCTGCTGGCTAAACTGCTGCTGCAGCCTCAGAGGAACTGTGTGGGCTGTTCTTCTCAGCCATCAGTTAGAATAAGAAATGTTCTTGCCAGCTGCTATAAAAGAGACAGAAAAGTGTCAATTGATTTTATAAAGGCAGCCTCTTCATTGATGTAGACAGTCGGCTCAACTGTATTCCCTTTTGATCGATGACACTGTATCGCATTTCTTTTCTTCACTGTTCGACTCGTCTCCTTGTGATTGCGTTCGTAAGACAGCAGATCAAAACGCTGCTCTGTAAAGCAGCTCAGTCCAACCTGAGGGCGACGCTGAAACGAATGGACGCGTTAAGGATCCAGGCAAAGCCTTGAACTCTGATTGCACTGAGGGAAGATACTGAGATGCCGGAAAATGCTAATCTCGCTCCTCTAACGTAAAAAACTGTGGTGCAGTTCATTGGGAGTGAATATTTTATCTAACCAACAACATGAAATTACCCCAAAACACAAGGGATTGTGGGTAGAAGCAGCGGGATGCAATAACTCACGGATGGGAAGCTGGACGCTCCTCTGCATTTTTGTATGCATGCATGCATGTGTTCAGCGAGCTCTGGCCCGGCTCACATCAGGGATCAGCTCACCGTTCAGGCTGTGAGGCATGTTTTATTATTAGGCAAGTATAATTTCTTAAAAAAGAAATATTAAAGAGTATTTTGTCACTTGATGTAGAAGCAACACCAGCGTCAGTAACAGCTGGCGTTCACCAGAGGTGGCGTAGCTCTACTTAGACTACACTCTGTATCTTAACTCAGCTTTAATTAAATGTCATTATTCTGGTGTCAGTGACCTTTCATCAGCCTGGAGGAATGAAGGAGACATTTTGTCTCCTCCTCCTCCTCCTGGACGTGTGTTTGCATAGAGAGGTTTTATAGTTTCTGCCTGTGCTGCTGACCGCCGGCGCTGCATCTCAACGTGTTGATGTTTATCATGATAATGGGACAGATTTCATTTCACTCTCGTGCGCGGCCCACAGCGCAGCGTATGTAAAACAACAGACAGACATAGATGTTGTTATTCTGGATTTTGAAGACCAGCGACACAGAAGAAGACAGAGGAGCACTGAGCTGGAAGACTCCTCTTCTCCTTCATCACCTCGTTCTCCTCCTTCTCTTCTTAACTTTGTGGGTTTTTTGTTTTTCTTTTCTCCACCTCTTTACTCTCTTTTCTCCTCTTCCCTTCCTTCGCTTTTTTCATCCTCCTGTTCTTTCGTCTTCTTCTTCCTGTCCTCCTCCTCCTCTCATTCCCTCTCCTGCTCTCAGTTTGTTGACAGACCTCCAGAGACGATATAAAAAGACAGACGCAGACGCTGTCATGTTTTCTCCTCCACTCTTCCTCCTCCTCCTCATCCCTCTGTCTTCTTCTCTTGTCTCTCTGAAGTGAAGTTTCCTCTCTTGTTCGGGCTGTTGTCTCCTTCGCTGCCGTGAAACAACACAGGAGCCAAAACAACAGCGCGCACCGAAGCACCTTCAAAACGAACAAATCCCTCCTCAGAACCTGACGACATGAAGAAAGAAGAAGAGCGAGTAGATGCAGACAAACGTGTGTGTGTGTGTGTATTTTTGACTGGGCGAAGGGAGTTCCTGCTGTGTGGATGTTGCCGTGTGATCTTCTGAAAGTCTTGTTGTTTTATTTTGGAGGAGCCGCTTGCCTTTCTCTCTTCCTCCCGCCGTCACTCCTTCACTCGTGTCTTCCCGAGCAGCACGGTGGAGATGAAAGATGAGAAAACATGACGGGTGTTGTACAGAAATGTCACCTCGTCCCCTTTTTGGGGCGGAGAGCGGCTCAGCTTTCATGCCACAGTCTGAACTAGTGGCGCTAGCTTAGCTAACGAGACAGACAACAAATAGCAACCGGTTCCAGCGCGAGCTAACGAAATGAAGCAGCAGCTAAAATACACAAAACAACAGCTGTTTCCAGATTTTGTAAAGCAGCTTTGAAATAAATAAAACACATTGATGCAATACTGATACAATATTGGCTCAAAATGACAATTTAAAACATGTTTTTACTGCTAAAGTAAACTGAGAATGGTACTCAACAAAAGATTATGGAAGGCTAGCAGGTATAATTTCTGATGCACACACATTTTTTCATTTGTTTCCTCAATATCTGCAAATTTAATCTTCATGGAAACAGAATTTTCACCAACTCTTCAGCTCTACTGAGCTTTTTTAGCCTCTTTTAGATCCCAGTTTTGGCAGCTGTTTTCATCAAACAAGCTGCACTGAACAGCAGACAGACACATGTTAGAGACTAGCTGGTGAAGAAAGTGGAACATCTGGAAGCTCTGAGGACTTAGATTCATCAGGTGGACACAAATATAACTCCAGTGGGATGATCGTGTTTCTCTTGTCACGATGTGGACTTTTGTTGGTTCTTTTATGTTGTAGTTTTGGTCTTGTCTCATGTTTCCAGTGTGTTGCTGCCCTTGAGTGTTTTCACCTGTGTTCAGTTACTCACCTGTGTTTGGTTTCCTCGTTAGTCTTTCCCCTATATATGCCTGTGTTTCCCTTCTGTTCTCTGTCGGGTCATTGTGAAGTGTCACGTATTCTGTGTATGTTCAGTGGTGCGGTTCTCGTGTGCTGTTCCCAGTAAATAAACCTTTGACTCAGCTCCTGTCTGCCCGCTTGGTCTGCGTTTGGGTCCTCTTCCTGCTGCAGTTTGTGACATCTCTGTGTCTGCTAGAAATGAAAATAGACAATGGTTTGCTAACACTTTAGCCATAGCAACTTTATATGCATTAACTTACAGCATTAGTAAGCAGCAGTAACTGAAGTTACTAGTTTGGATTTGTGAGTTTGTTGGTAAGAAGAACCACAGCAGACTTTGTTTTTCTATCTTTAGTTTATTTTCAAATGTATTGTTGGTTTCATGTCAGTATAAAAGACAGACGCCTGTGGGGTTATTAGTGTTTTTACGTCACATGTGCCAGAATGGTCACATTATTGGTATGAAGTTACAGATAACAGACTTTCTTTTAAAACTAATAAATTAAACTGATCACAATAAACACCAGTTTTCCTTCTCTTATTTCGTGGCTCTGATGAGCTTTTTCTTGCAGGTCACTGAACTTCCTCACAGCTGTTAACTTTATTGTTTTGGTTTAAGAGCAAATGTAAATGTGCTTATTTATTTTACATGCAACTGTACGAGCAGTTTATAATGATAACCTTAAAATAATAAAATAACCTTTCTTCCTCTTCTCTCCCTCCTCCAGGTGATGAGTGGTACCTGTGCAGGTTGACTCTGAGCATGCCCAGCCAGGCTGACCTGCAGTGGGTGATGTTTCCCTCACCTTACCTGGGCGCCGTGGGTCCGGACGCCACGCCCGGCTCCGTAGTGTACCGACTGACGGCACGGCAACGAGACGGGACGCTTGGACAAACTCAGTTCCTCCTGCTGGACGGTGAGCAGGCTTTTTTAATTTTATCTTTTATTTTCTATATTTCTACTTTTCTTTTACAGGATCTATAAAAATAAGGTTACATAGCACATATGGATAGACACTGTGTGGCCAAAAGTATGTGGACACCCATGTCTATTTCAGTTCAGGGATAAAACCGGCACAGGTATGATGTTGTAAAGCCCCTTTGGTCATGAAAAGATGTTTTAGGATCCACATTCGCCTCTCTTCTGATATTTGCAGTATATGTAAAAATTTAGAAACCTACCACAAACATACCTCTTTCTTATTCCAGTTATATTTTCCTAAAACCCGTCATGTGTGTGCCCCTGCTCTTAACTCCTGCCTGTATCTGTAATTAGGTCCGCTGCTGCTCCGCCAGGCACTCTGTGACAAACCTGTTTTGTTCAAAGGAGCGATTTTATAAATAAAATTTGACTTGTTGAATTTCAATTACCGTCAAGCGGGAGAGGGAGAGAAAAACGCACATAAACGGCATGGAGCTGCGCTGTTAATCGCTCCCTGGGGCAAAGAAAGCTCCCAGATTCGGGAATAATAGGAAAGTCTCTGGAGAGGCAGCGAGTGGGAGTGTGGGCGGATGGGCGCCGGTGGCTGTGGATTTTTTATTTTTTTATATAATTTTAGAGGAGAAGAGGAGAAGGAACGAGGAGGAAGGAGTAGGAGAGATATTTTGAGAGCTAATTTCTAATGCTTTCACATTAAGAGCCTCTGACTTCCCTTTGGCGTAATGTGACTACATGTGTACCAACGAATAATCCAATAATTTACATTAAAAATGTTTTTAATATCATGCCAATATGGAAATATATTCACGCAGTGTTTGTGAAGCCAATTAGTAGCATTAATGTGATTTTACTTTTACTACTAAGTTTGTGCGTCCTGTGAGTTTGTTGTGCTATAAAAATGATTTCAAAATAGTTTTAATTTCTAAACTAGCATCTCTGTTGTTGTTATATAACATGTACTAATTAACACTGATTACTAGAGGAAGAACAAAGTCTTTATTTTGACAGAATGATGAATTCAGATTAATTAAAAATGGGTTGTGTAAAAAGTCCTTACAGCCATTGTGTCATCCATTAATTGACCGTAATTAAGGCCCCCCCCTTAGTTACTGTTGCTACGCCTGTCGAGCTCTCCATTTTGCAACAATCATTGGGTTTTTCATTTCACACAGTAAATAAACACTGGCTTCTCGTTTCTGGCTGACAACTAGATTTTGTTGGCTGAAATGACGACTTCTTCTTCTTCTTCTTCTTCTTCTTTTTAATGGCAAGTTGCAAAAATATCTGCTGGCTTGTTTGCTCTTCCCCTTCCGCTACGTAGCCAAGATGGCGACCAGTGGTGGTGAGAAGTGTGCAGCGTTCCACACTCAACTTTCTGACCATTATGAGTTCACCATCCGGGTACAATTGTCAGTGTGAATGCACTTCTGCTGTCATGTTTTTGCTTTTGGAGTTAGCGAACACCGACTGGACAGACACTGTTTGGCGAAGCAGTTTAGCAAATGATCAATTGGAAGTCAGAATAAGTTTTATTTACGCTGCTCACGACTCATATCGAGGATGTTGCTGCAGGTTTATAGCACAGGTTGCCAGATACTGTCGGTGAGCACAGGCTTTGGTTTTGGTCATTCTTCCAGGTCTTCCTGGATATTTAGACTCAGCAGTTTCAGATAAGGGGTTTTGTCAGGTATATCTGATCTTTAGATGGAGCCAAGCTAGCTGTTTCCCCCTGTTTCCAGTCTTTATGCTAAGCTAAGCTAACCGCATCCTGACTCAAGCTCCAAACATGAGACTGATATCCATCTTCTCTTCTAACGCTCATAAAGGAGGAGAATAAGCACATTTCCCAAAATGTTGATCTATTCCTTTAAGGTCAGTTTTCATTTTCAGACTCAAATAAATTAAATTATATTCATGTAATAATTTGTGCAGGTGAGACAGTAAAACTGACCTGTAAGAGCTTCAATCCTGAGACAAACAGGAACTTTTTCAGTGAGACTCGGATGAACTCACGTCAGAAAAATCTCTCCACAAATAGACGGAGCAGGAGGAGATGATTGACAGGTTGGATGCAGCTGTTGCTGGTTTAAAAGCCTCTGGTCAACAGCTGCTCTTCCTTTATTCCTCTTTTCCATTCTTCTCTCATCCATCCATCCTTCATTCCTTACTCCTCTCTCTCTTCCGTCCTCATCGCCATCCTTCTTTCCCTCTCATCTCATCCTTTTCTCTGTCCATCTCTTCCCTATCTATCTATCTATCTATCTA
This sequence comes from Maccullochella peelii, assembly GCA_002120245.1. Classification (NCBI taxonomy): domain Eukaryota; kingdom Metazoa; phylum Chordata; class Actinopteri; order Centrarchiformes; family Percichthyidae; genus Maccullochella; species Maccullochella peelii. The sequence goes on along the minus strand of LKNJ01006002.1, from coordinate 30,402 downwards.
TCTATCTATCTATCTAATCTGTTTGCACATCTCCAATTAAAAACTTTCTTTAAATATCACAACAGCCCTATTTTGTGTAACAATAATACCAATTTTGTTTTTTGTCATTAACAATAAAATTGCTGCTACATGCAGTTGAGTTTTCTCTCATTTACTTGAGACTATAAATGGTTAGCTTCAATTATTTTTGGTCAAATTGAAAGTTTTGTTGAGGGTTTCATTGTAAAAACAGACAAATCTTGGTTCCTCACGGTCTAAATAGTGAAAAATCTAAAGACTTAACATTTACTTTCATACAAATTTGCCTTGAGATCCAGCTCACATAACATCCTGCAGAAAGTTACGGAGTTTTTGTTGTTCAAATAACTTCCAAATTCAAGATTCATAGCATAACATCAAATTATCCATGACAACAATGTGGCTAAAGGCCGTTGCACACCAGATCAGAACAAAAACTCCAATTGCAACTGCATAACTAAAATGTACTCTTCTTCGTGTTCTAGTTCTCTTTTTGTTTTTGCACGTCTGCTCGGTAATATTAAAAGCTCTGGCAGTGATTGTGATGTTTAGTTTTTCATGTTTCTTAGTAGAAGAAAGTATTGGGATCACGCAGTGAAACAGACACGGATTTTATTGGTCAAACACTCATTTCTGACAGCGAAATCTCAGAAGAAACAACACGACTCCGGAAGCTTTTTCCCCTCACAGGAAGCTCTATGTTTGCTGTGCAAGATGCATCAGAAACACAAGGAGTTAATCACCTGCTCGGTTTCATGGCAATATTTGGCACTTAAATAAAGACTTGATGTGGAAAAGGTTTTTGACTCATGAAAAATAGAGCGTAGATCATCGAAGAGATCGAAGGACTGTGATTATACTGAGGTGTAACAGGAGTAGATGCTGATATTTAAAACTCAAACACAGAAGACATACAGTAAACAATCTACAATGTCTGTTTTAAACACTATCAGAAGTATTGCACAAGAATACCTTCATTCTTCTTCTTCTTCTTCTGTCTTCTCTCCGTGTGTCCAGGTGGGGAGGAGTGCTTCGAGGTGGATCGTCGCTCTGGTGAGATCCGGACCACAGGACGACCTCTGACCCCCAGCAAGGAGTACCTGATGCGGGTGCAGGCGATGGACGGACGCGGTCGTAAAGGCCCGCCGGCTACGGTGGCCATCCTGGCCGGCTACCGGCCGCCGCAGTTCACCAACTCCACCTACAGCCTGAGCGTACCGGAGAACACACCTGTCGGCCAACCGTGAGTCACCGCAGAAGTCCGAAAACCAGTTCTGAATGATCACGTGATCCTCAGCTGGGAATTATATTCATATTGCACCACGCCATCTTTGTCCAGTTCCAATGTTTAGTGCCAGAGCAGGAAGATGTGTGACGCTGATGGCGAAGGGTGTGGATGCTTTTTAAAAAAAGATTATTATTGGGTTTTTTAAAAGTTTTTATGGCATTTTCATCATTATTTGATTGTTGAAAGTAAAGAAAGAAAGGGAACAGAGGATGATGGCATGACAAAAGGTACGCATGCAGGATAAAACTGGGAATGTTGCGTCTAACAAAGATATGTGGCTCTAACCGTCACCGCTCAACCACCAGAACAGCTATTAACATACATGATAACGTGTAGTGAAGGTGTCATTGACTAAAAAACAATACTTTGGCACTGAGCAGTCAAAAACATCAGAATTTAACGTCCAGGGGTTTTTCAGATTTGTCCGGTTTCGTCGTTCTGTTTGGAGAGGTCGTGTCTGAAACATGTCTCAAGATGTGTTTTCCAAACTTTAGGTTTATTTGTTTTACATTAACACCTTTTGGATAATGCAGGAAAAGATATTTCAAAACTCAGAGTCTGGAGCTTTCAGTCATATGACACGGTCTTCATCAGCAGATGAGGAGCTGGATCTGTTGACGTGAGCTAAGTGGCTACGATTTTAACCACTTTTAGGACCTTTTGTCTGTATTGATTTAAAGGTTCAACATAAAAATGTAATGTTCACTATCAGCGCATTTGGGAGTATTTTGCATGTGTTATTGTGCACAGTGCATAGTATATAGTATACAGTAGTACCATAGTATATGTAGTGTTAGTCTGTAGAATACTGCCTTACTATTAGTCGTATTGTGTGTTTTCTGCATAGTACTGATATTTGTTTTCTTCGTATGTGCATATTTTGTGTAGAATTACTATACATAACAATACCACTACTACTGGGGGCGTTATCTATGGATTAATATTATGGTTGTAGTATTTTATCCAGTATTAGTGTTTTTCGCTGCTCTCTGTGTGTTTATGAACACAAGTGTCTGTTTGTGTCTCTGTCCTCCTCCATATTTACAGAAACATCATTTACATTCCACCGCCTCAGTGTGGAAATGGCATCTGTGTGTGTGTGTTCCCACGGCCAGCTCCTTAGCTTTGCATGTCATGTGATGCATGAAAAGATGAGCGCTGTAGAGCGAGACAAAAGCAGAAGAACGAGGGAGGAAGAGGAAGGAGGGAGAGGAGATGAGAGGGAGGAGGAGGAGGAGGAGGAGGGAGAGGAAGAGGATGGAGGGATGAGTAGATGAGGAGAAGGACGGGGGGATGGATGAAGAGGACCCAGATGTATGAGTGTGGCCTGAGGCTGAGAATTTGAAAGTGTGGCAAATTCAAATATTTATTAAAAGCGAGGTCTGGATAAACATGAAGGGGAGTGTGTGTGTGTGTGTGTGTGTGTGTGTGTGTGTGTGTGCGTGAATCCCTCAGGGCTGCTGGCGCAAAGCACATTGTATTAATATCCAAGTGTCCATGCCACCCTGTGAGCAGTGTGTGTTCCTGTATGTGTGTCTCTGCTTCCATTATGTCCCCTTTATGTGTGTTTATGTCCTCAAGTGTGTCTTACTGTGTGTGTGTGTGTGTGTGTGTGTGTGTGTGTGTGTGTGTGTGTTTTAGTCATATTGATTAACCAGGTTGTGATGGTGTCTGAGTGCAGAATAATGACACGAAGGCTGCAGACTTTAGACGCAGCATTGGAGCTCTTCTTCACTCCACAAGTCTGTTTGGAAACAGAGCAGCTTTCTGCCGACCGCTGGTCACGTTCAGGAGAAAATCACACGTATAATCTCGTCTGCACTCGTCCTCTCGTGGACTTCAGTCACGGCTCAAGTACTGTCCACAGTTAGCTAACACTGGTCCAAATCAACCAGTAGTGATGGTGTATATATTTTTAATAATATTTTTGGTGCATTTAATGGCATATTAATTAATTTATTGAGTCATTTATTTTTGGTCCTCCATACCAAGCAATAAAAATAGAAAATATAAATCAGACGGCTTTGGCGTAGTTGGAGGGTGGATGTTTTCTACTTTTGATGGAGCTAGGCTAACAGTTTCCTCCTGCCTACAGTATTTGTGCTAAGCTAGGCTAAACATGTCCTGATTAAAGATCTTTTCATTTGACTCCGGGGAAGATGGCTAACGAGAATTTCACAGCACTTTTTAGGATTCAGAGTTCAAAGCTGCTCAGAAAACTGCAGTAACATTACAGTTCCATTCTCTGTTGTCACTGGCGTTGCTGCTGTCCCCTCTGAGCTCGGGCCTCTCTGCGTGTCCATGCAGGGTCGCCGTGGTTCAGGCCGTCTCCTTCCAGAAGAAGAGCCTGTCCTACATGCTGTTGGTGAATCCCGGGAATCTGTTCAGCATCAACCAGGAGAGCGGAGCGCTCAGCCTCACCAGGACTGTCGACTACGAGAGCGGACACAACCTCCACACCCTGCAGGTCCGCGCCTCCGAGCCCGACACCAGCCTCAGCGGCGTGGCAGAGGTACGCTCACACAAACACATGGTTAATATAAATGCAATATTACTTTAGTTTGGAAAGAATGAATCACTTGCTCGCTGGTGGGGAGTCGCAGGCTCTTTAAGCGTCGCTCACACGTCGAGGTCATTAAGGTCATGTGACAGGCAGCCGAGTGTTACGGTTTCAAGCCACCTGGGACAGGAAGGTTTTAGCACAGTGTTGTGAGTGGTAGCACAGCCCGTCTTCCCCTGATAAACAGAATAAAACAGCCGTATGAATCATCACACTCACATTGGAAAAAAGACGCTGACCCCCCCCCCTCGACTGTTGAACACGCCACGCTCTGATGAAAGCTCATTAATTTCAGATGAGCGCGAGTGCGGCTCCTGAATCAGACACTGTGATGCAACTGTTTCATTTACTGTTTATTCTGCTCTTGTGTTCATTATGCGTGAAAAGACTAAAACACACGGCGCCGTTTGCGTCCTGTGAAGCTCTCCCGATCTTAACTCAGCAGATCAAAGCTGAACGATCAGATCTGATCAGTTTGTGATCAGCAGTTTGAGCTGGGGTTGAGCTTGTTACAGAGTTTGCTGTGTTATGGATTAACACACACACACACACACACACACACTAACCATAGTGCTAAGTGACGAAACCTGGCAGCGAAGTCTTGACTCCTATTTTCACAGTAAGCTCCTAAGACTTTACACACATCTGTTCACTTTAACACACACACACACACACACACACACACACAAGAGATTTCCATTATAACCTGCGTTCAGTGTCCAGATGGTTGGGACACACAGAGAATAGCTGCTAAACTACCAGCGTCCCCCAAAGGCCTCTGCTGCTCTATAAGCTTGGCTGGCTAATTCACTCTAAAGGCACTGTGTGTGTGTGTGTGTGTGTGTGTGTGTGTGTTAGCCAGGTGTGTAGAAAGCAGCCTCCTCAGCAGTGTTAACATTACATCTTACTGTAGCATCTGCAATTTCTGTCGCCTTCAGCTTTTACAGACATTTTAAAAGCGTCAACATGAACTCGTTACAGCTTCATACTTGGCTCGTATCGCTTCTCTCTAACCGTCCTCTTCTGCAGCAAATCAGTCACTTTAACGAAGCACAGAGATGTAAAAATAAATTCTTCCCGTCATTTGCCAACTTTAAAATCACCTGCAGATAATTACAAATGTCCAAAACCCAAAGACTCTTCATTTACTGTCAGAAAGGACAAAGAAAAGCAGCAAATCCTCACATTTAAGAAGCTGGAAGCAGCAAATGTTTGACATTTTTTGCTTGAAAAATGACTGAAATGATCAATCGATTATCAAAATAGTTTTCTTTCGATCAACCAATTGATTAATCGACTAAAGTTATGAATGTTGCGAGGTTATGATGGTCTTAACCACAGCACAGAGACTTCTTAGACTTTGCAGTAAAGGAATGTTTGTATTTTTTCTGCCTTTCTTTCTTGTATCCATCTTTAAAGTTGAGTAAATCCGTACATATTTACCTGTTTGGTTTCCAGCTGAACCCTCTAAATATTCAGTCCATGTTTGCAGAAGCAGCCGTGCATCTAAATCTTCTCAGCGTGCCCCGCCGCTGCCCTGCTGTTATTACTGAACAGGTGGTGTGTCGGGGGTTCAGGGCTGCGGAGGAAATCTGTGCTGGGGCGGTCGGGTCGGCAGCTTCACCGGTTAAATCAGGCTTTACGGGAATGGAAAATAGCGTTTTGGTTTGAGCTCCAGTGGCTCGGGATAGTGGGTGAACTGGACAGGGGCGGGGGGAAAGGCGACGCTGCCGAGGCTCTGGGTTTAGTGGAGGAGCTTTAAAGGAGAGAAAGAAATGAGAAGGAAATGGGTTTCTCTCCTCGAGCAGGAGACATTTGTCTTCATAATGTTTGCATGAGTTATTTTGGAAAACAGGAACGTTGAATACCTGCTGATTCTGACTGAACTCTTGTGGACCAAACAGCGGTGACGGTATTACTCCATCGTATTATCAGTCTGTGATCACATCTGAGGGCTTTGAACTCAGTGCTCGTCTATCTAAAGTCAGTTGTTAATAATAACAGGAGCGATGCAGTTCAGTCCCAGTTAGACGTCAAACTCTATGTTCTGCTGCTGTAATAAACATCTCAAAATGTTTAAATGAATTATTATATGATTAAAAATGTTTACGGACGAAGAGACCTTCAGTAGCAGCAGATGGATGTGTAGTCAGGACCTGTCATCAACAAAATCTAGGCTCACCTGTTCCCACCTGCTGGGTCAGGGAACAGATTATTAACACTGTAAAACATCACAGCCCCGTTAAGTTATGTGAACTTATTTCTTCTCTTTAACTCCACTTGTCATGAACTCGAGTTTATAAGTTTTCAAAAATTAAACTTTAAGTAATCCATTGTCTTGACTACTTGTGAGTTTTGTGTGGGTGGTCAGTGTTCATTTAACTCATGTCAGTAAGTTATTAATTGAAAAAGGGAAAGGGGGAGGAGGTGGTGCCGAGAAAAAACCGGGAAATACAGAGAAGTAGCCGCCATTTTTGAGTTTGAACCATTACTATAAACCGGTGATACCATTGAAGCGTGGTGTTACCCAGTTTTCCGCAAAGGATGAGCTGTAGTATTCCAACGACAGCTGAAATATTCACGCTTTGTATTAAACAACAGTGGACTACTTCCAGCGGCGGAGGGACGCACCTGACTATGACTGTAAAATGGAGTGCATCAACATGGAGTACATGAATTCCCGCTGAGAAACACAAAAGCGGTGAGGAGGTGAGTCTGTATTCTTTTAATAGTGCTTTTGAATTTGTGTTGATAACATTTAATAACGTTGCCGCTTTCTTGCGTGGCGAAAAGGAAAAATTCAGCACATTGGCCGCGCTGTGCGAATGTGACCGTATTACCACCGTTTTCCTTGCTAATTCATCGTGTTTGTCAAAGCCTCAAATGCTAAAATAGTTTAATAGACCACTGACCCATTTTAATTTAGCGGATATTTTAGTTGGTGGGTACGTATTTAAATTATACAAGGCTTATAACGTTGATGGAGCGGAAAAACATTGTTTTCCTTGGAACAAACAGTTAGCTTGCGAGCTCGCTTTGCGCTAGCTTGCGAGCTCGCTTTGCGCTAGCTTGCGAGCTCGCTTTGCGCTAGCTTGCGAGCTCCACAGTCAAGGCAGATTAATCGCGGTCATGCATCCCAGTAACCGCCCAGAATCTGTGCGTTATTTAACATGTCAACGCTTAAGAGAGAACGAGGTAATTTGTAGTGTATTGTAGTGCTTGGGAGCATGTTTTTACTTTTAAGTGAACGCATATGGTGATGATCTGCTGAGTGTTTGAGGGTTTATATTTCTGTTTTAGGGCGTAACCGCCATGAAACAATTCAAAAATACCGTTTAATTTCTCTCATTTACTGACTTTGTTTTATCTACCGCCGCTCCCTCTCTGTATTCATTCTCTAGCTCGCTCTATCACAACCGCTCTCTTACGCTCCCTCTACCACGGAAATTATGGATATAGTAATGTTATCAGATAGCATGTAATCTGCATATGTTGTAATCATATTTTCATCTGAATTTGCTACCCCACTACTGGGGACTAGATGCCTTGGTGCCAAGTCTCTTAGAGTCCCTCAGCACTGTTCTACAGTATCTTCATAAATAGGTATGTATAGAAATGGACTTAACAATATACTAAAATAAGGATTTAAGTTTTAGGTATTGCATTCACTCTTGTTTATATATATGTTTATATATATATATATATATATATATATATATATATATATATATATATATNATAAATAATAGCTGCCCTACTTGGTCTTCCGGGCTTCTTTTCAGAGGATACTTCTGAGATAATCAGGATGTTTAATGTAAGAAAATATATTTACACATTGATAAGATACTGACGATACTGCATTTTAACCTGAAGTAAACATTTTAAATTAACTTGTGATTGCTCATTGTTTAAGATAATTTATAATAATAATGCAGATTGCTGAAAGTGCATCTGATTGGAACTGTACTTCAGCAGTAATATAATTATTCACAGTAAATACATGACTGATTATCTGGTGTAATTGGTTATGGCGCCACAATTTTCAACCCCCTTCCTGTCAGTTTATTTTTTATTTGTCTGAGCCAAGATTGTCTGCAAGGGGGACAATTGACCCCTCTGAATTTTGTAAAGGGCGGGGGGTCACTGGTCCATCCAAAGGGAACCTGTTGTACACAATAACATACAAACGAGTTGATATCGTACATGGTTTTTCTTCTTCCACTCCAAATTTTGAATAATAAGCTTTGCACCAAATTGGCACTGGTTGATTTGAACTCTGTCCAAAGTCATTTTAGTGGCCATATCTTGACCAATTGTACAGCATGTTATTTAATTGAATTTACATGAAATGTAAATTGGGACTAAATCTGTCAATTTGTTTTAGGTTCATGGTGAAACCCTGGATGTCATCATGAAGGGGATGCGTGTTGGACTTCTGATTGGACATGAAGGTGTCCTGAATGATGCTTTTCCTCTTGAAATCTTCAGTGTGGCTGTGGTGGAGGAGGAGACGGCCGTTTGAATTCCTGCAGAGGGTCATCATGAAGATAAAACCCGACCACTGTTCAGCTAGGATACATGGATTTAGAAACAAACTGCTGAGGCTTCGTTTATAGACTGATGACGGCACATCTCAGGACTTACGTGGGAGGAAACTGCTACTCTGCTGTGTTGAACATTGCTTCCCCAGAGAAAGTAATGTATGGACCAAATGTTGAAAAACAATATGGACTTGTTCTGAAAGCAAGTTTGAATGCTGGTACATCTCAAGCCTTTGGAGGACACTTTAGTTACTTGACACTGTTCAAAATTGATCTGACAGACCATGTCAAACAAAGCCCAAGTACTGCTGAAAAATGTCAGAACGTAAATGTATGGACTTGTTTTTATAGCAAGGTAGTTAATTGTTAGTAAAAATCACTTTTTTCTCTGCATCTCCCGTTTCACTCTCAAGCTCTCTCTCAAATTCATTCTGTCTCTCCATTTTCACTCTACCTCTCTTTCACTCTGCCTCCCTTTCTCCAAGTTCTGTAAAACATTGGCAAAACCTGGATATTATTTTTGATCAAATGGATGTTTAGACTTTTATTCTTAAACAGCTTTTATAGAACCTGTTTTCCTACCAGGAATGCATTCCCAAGTGGCGTTCAGCTTTGTTAATGTTTTGGTACGTTCATGTCACCATTAACTGCTTTCTCTCATCCCTTCATCCTCTCCATTATCAGCATTAGGTGGGGAAACTATATTTTTTTGTGTATGTACCAAATGCAGAAATACTGCAAAAGCCAATGTTTTGTAACATTGTTCAAATAAATGTTATATTTTTGAACAGGTGCGTTGTAAGTTGATTCAATGTGAAGTTTAAGGAAACTGGCAAACGTGCCATTATTTGTCAAGATGACAAATAAATCAAAGTAGAAACAACTTAAAATTGCAATTGGTATGAATATAGATATCGTAACTTGAAAGTGTGAGTTGAAATAGTGAGGAATTGTATGTTTATTTGACAAGACAAAGTGAGTTTTCTTGAACAGATAATGTAACATAGTAAGTTGTTTTAACTCGAGTATCAAGTTGAAACAAATGATCATTAGTTAACCAACTTGTATAACGTTATATTAACGTTTTGAGTTGAAACAAAGGTTATCTTCAAGTGAAATGTCTTACAGGATTAAATTAAACGAATATGACTCTGATAACAGTGAGTCGTGTCCTGCAGGTTGTCGTCCAGGTAACGGATGAGAACGACTGCACACCGGAGTTCCTCCACGCCATCTACACCAGAGACAACGTACCTGAGAGCATCGCACCTGGAACCTCCCTGCTTCAAGGTAACACACACACACACACACACACACGTTCATACATACATTTAACAGGGTACAGACTAATGTATATGTAAAATCACCCTTCTCTTCCTCTCTCTCTCTCTGTTCTCTCTCCTTGTCTTCCTCTCCTCCTCTGCCCTCTCTACATAT
>LKNJ01006002.1:0-19879 GCA_002120245.1 Maccullochella peelii | reverse complement strand
TCTCTCTCTCTCTCTGTCTCTCTCTCTCTCTCTCGCTGTCTGTGTCTCTCGCCCACAGAGTCAGTCTGCTAATTTAGTTGTTTTTAATTCAGAGTCTATTTTTAATCCCACCTTTTCCTTCTCCATCTGTTTTCACTTTGTCGTCACCTCTCCTCTCGCTCCTCTGTCTCCTTCACACCGTCTGGCTTTGTCTTTACTTTATGTTTTCTATTTCTTCAAACTTTTTCCCTTTCTTCTCTCCTCTTTGCTCCTCCTTCTGTCACCTTCCCTCTTTCTCATTTTCTTCTTCTTTCTTTGCACTCATTTCCCCCTTTTTCTTATTTCATCTGCCCTACATCCCACCCCGTCCTCTCTCTCTTTTTTGCTTTCTCTGTCAGTTATAAAACCTTCCTGAGTGAAGACGCCGGTCCAGACACGCTGGTCGCCATCGTTCACGCCAACGACCCGGACGGAGACGCCGTCTCTTACGCCATCACTGGTGGCAATGAGGACAGCAACTTCCTGCTGGACAACCACAAGGGTAAAGGGATATGCGACATACACGCACAGACAAAACATGGTTGTATTTTGCATAAACACTAAAACTAAGGCAGGTATCACACTGGACGCAGCGAGCGGCGTCTTGCTGGTGCTCGGCAACATGTACTCACCTGTCAATCACTGCCATCGAGTTAGCAACAGCAACATTCAAACTATCAAAAACAAAAAGTAACACTCAAAGCAAATTATGCAACTATTTGACCTAACGTACTGATGATGTAGCTGCTCTGAAGGCGTGTTCAGACAGGAGCGGGGAGAGGAAGTGGGTTATAAAACCCCCCAACAGCGAGTCTGCATTGATGCTGACAGCAAAGATGCATCTGTGATGTGCTGATCCCGGGGCTTTTTGAATCCGCGTCATAAAAGTGTTGGGGATGAGAGACAAAAGGAGAGAGTCTGGAATTAAAAACTTAAAGGGAAAGGCTTTGGGTTCATTGAATATTTAATGGAATGTGATCAGGAAATTTCATAGTAATCAGCAGTAGTTCAGATTTTATCGCTGCGGACAGACGGACGGACTAACGTCACCATCAGCGCCTCTAACAGATTATCATGCACACGCTGTTTGTTAGGGAGCATAAACACACACACACAACACAGAGTAAAGTGGTTGTTGCTGTGGTAACGAGTATTTGGGGATAAAGCTTGGTACCTTTAACAAGGCCAGTGAAACCCCTGGAACACACACACAGAGAGAGTGTGTGCAACCGTGTGATGTGCAGTCATGTTTTGCATGTTTATCTCTGCGTGTGTGTGTGTGTGTGCGTGTGTGTCTAAGCCTCTCGGTCACCATATCACCCAGCATGCACTGCTCCATTGCTCTGGCACACACACACACACACACATGCGTCCATGCACAAATAGATATAAACATGAACATTTGCACATAAATGATATATTAAGTCTCTCTTTCACACACACACACACACACACTCACACACAGTCTCTCTCACACGCGCACACACACACACTGTCACACACGCGCAGCAGCAGATGGCCTTTGGCTTGCTCGGCTGTTCTGCTTTGTCACTTCAAAGCGTTGTGAAGTATTTTCATGTAGATGTGTTCGCTCCCTCCCAGCCTCCGTGTCTCCATTCATGTCGCTACCAAAGCAGCTTATTTGTTTGTTTGTTTGTTTGCTCCGCTGCTCCGCGGGGTTTAATGTGAAACTGATTGTTAGCGCAGAAAGATGTGACATTTGTTTTAGGGTTGGAGGCTGAAGCTGCCGGTGACGCAGCGAGGACCTACAGAGATGCAAACATCACAGCACAGCTTTACGTCCACAGCGTGTTTTCATGTTTGAACTCAACACCTTCTTTGTATTTACTGACACCGATGCCATCTTGGACACTGAGGCTGGGAAACGTCACATGTAGAGCCGACACAATGAATCAATTAGCCAATCGATGGGAACCCTAACCCTAACCCTAACCCAATCTGCAACAATTTGAGTACATTTTTAAGCCACAATGGCAGAAAACTGACTGTTTCCAGCTTCTCAAACGTGCAAATTATCTGGTTTTCTCTGTCTTCTATGACAATAAACTGAATATAATTGGGTTTTGACTGTGTTTTGGGTTTTGAAGACGTCACCTTGGACTCTCTGAACTTTGTAAACCTTAACAATTAATCCTTTAACCGAGAACATGAGCGATAGGTTTAATAGATAACGAAATTAAACATCAGTTGAAGCCCTGGATATGCAGATTATGTCCACTTCATGTTGGTTGGTCCAGACCCAATTTTGGGCATCATATATATGTCCAATACCCTATTTACACTTCATGTGTCTTGGGAGGATTGCATAGCGGTCCTATATCTGAAAAAAAGAACAAAAAAAGAAAACAAATGTAAATGCAATCAAACCACCTCAGGAGGCGCTGTAACTAACCTGTGAAAGTAATTCTTCTTGCCATTTGGATTTTATCTTGATATTAGACACTTAAAACGACACATTTAAAAGTAGTCAAAGACAGCTTCACTAACTACTAACCATCTGTAACATCTTTATAACAGCACTCTTGAATATTGGTCAAAATGGTTAAGATGCAAACGTGCCCCGCCTCTTTGACATAAAATAACATAAAAGCCCAAGTGAAAATCAGGCTACAAAAATAAAATACTTTTTGGAGCCCAAACAGTGCGTAGTTTCATTCTGTAGTTTCTTTTTATGATGACTTTGAGGGACTCGGCACAATCAGCAGCTCTTAGGTGTTTTCTTTACTGTTTTCTCTTTATTTTCTATTAGCTGTAACATATTCTGAGTTTTTCCTCCAGAGGAGTCTGTGCACTTTAAACTGTGCTGAACATTGTCCTCTGGCAGCAGGAAACACTCAACTCTTTAGTGCCTGTAAACATAAAAGTAATTTAAAACTATGTTCGTCAAAAGAAATATGTTTGTTTTTCAGAGAAAATCTGCAGAAAGTGAAAAACATAAACTTTACCAACAACCTTTACCAGACTTCTATTGAATACTGCTGTATTTACTGGTGTGCTCAACATGCCGGCTACAATTTGAGAGCAGAACTAGCTCCCACGCTAGGTAAAACGGAAGAGAGATGCTAGTCTGAAACCCCCCGTGTGTGTGTGTGTGTAGGCATCATCAAGCTGCGGAGGAGTCCGCCTCCCAGGCTCAGGGGGCCGCAGTACGTGCTCAACATCACCGCCACGGACGACAATGCCTCCGGTGGACCGTACCCGCTCAGCAGCTCGGCCCAGGTCATCGTAGGAATCAACGACATCAACAACAACAAGCCGGTCTTCCAGGAGGTGACTAAAGCTGTTATATAGGAACAACTGGGGAAAGGATGTCTTCTTCTAGTCCAGTTTGGTTTAGTTCAGCCTGGATCAAGAACTGATTTATTATTTCAGGAGATGGATTCAACACTGAAACAGGATTCTCCGCACATCTTCCAGCAGAGTCAAAATGGACAAAGACATATAGTCAACCTAGAACAGTTGTACAATTGTCATTGGATAATTGGTTGGACCGGGTTTCAAATCTATTGGACAATGGATCCAAAGCCAATGTCCAAGTGCCACAGCTCATTGACTGTAATCACATCAGAAGCAAAAGAACACAGATATATCTGCAAAAAGTACAAACAAATTTGAATCCAGTGCTTCTCTGCAGAGTTCTCCAAATTCACTTGTGACTGTGCTGTTTGTGCTCTCAGTGTCAGAACTACAGTCTGAACGCGGTGGTTCTGGAGAACCAGCCGCCAGGGACGTTTGTCCTGCGCGTGCAGGCCCACGACGCCGACATGGGAGTCAACGGAGAGGTCAAATACGGCATCATGCACAGAGACGGAGTGTCGCCTGGGTTTGACATCGATCCTGACACCGGTAAGTTCTACTACTCGCTATTTGAATACAAAAGTTGAAAGTTAATAACTGTTGCCGTGGTAACGTGGTCCCTGTGTTTGTCAGGTGTGATCGCCACGACGATGAGTTTCGACCGGGAGCGTCAGAGGGAGTTCACGCTGTCCGTGACGGCGACAGATCAGGCCGAGGAGCCGCTCATTGGGATCTGCCAGATCACCGTCCTGATCGCAGACCAGAACGACAACGACCCCAAGTTTGAAAACAGCCGCTACCAGTGTGAGTGTCGCTTAGTACTGCAAAGATTACTGCGACTGCCAGCGCGAGCTTCTGTAACTGCCACTGCTACTGCTATTACTGCTAACAGTACTGCTTCTACCACTGCAACTGATACTACTGCTACTGCTATTTCTACTGTAACTATTACTGTGATTGCAGGTACTGCTAGTTCTTCTACTACAGCTGCCTCTCCTGCTTTTTGACTGTTGCTTTTGGTGTTACTTCTTGTACTGGTGCTACTACTGCGAATGCTACTATGACTGCCGTTGCATTACTGCTACTTCTACTGGTAGTAGAAGTACTTCTACTGGTAGTAGAAGTACTTCTGCTGGTAGTACTGCGGTTGGTCCAGAAGCCTCTGCTGCTCAGCTCAGCCTCTCATCAGTCAGACATCTTGTGTATCTGAAAGTGTGAAACAAGACGGTGACTCACTCAGGGTTAAAAGGTTTCTTTTCCTCGGGGGGTCGCCCACGCTAACATCTGTGCACTCACACTGTACTGTTACTGTGCAACACTAAAGCTGCTGTGTGTGTGTGTGTGTGTGTGTGTGTGTGTGTGTGTGTGTGTGTGTGTGTGTTTCAAGGTAAACCAGAGTTGGGAGGAAACAGGTGAAACGTGGAAACCGTCTGTTTGTCACCGTCTATCAGTCTGCATCCTTGTAATCCTGGAAAGCTCTTAAGACTGATGAAACATTCGCCGCCAGCTCCCGCGGGTCCATGTTTGTTTACTATGTGTGCAGATATGTGTTTTGATAAGCGCCGTGTCAGAAGTTCTCCTCGTCAGATTAGGGAAACGCACGCAGTGGCTCATTAACTATTTAACAGGCAGATTGAAATGTTTCTGGGACATGCATTCATTTACCACTGGTTTGTGTGTGTGTGTTGGGTTTTCCTGCACAAACGCAGGAAGTGAGCTGGAACCAGACCTCTGTTTAGCCTGCTTGTTGTCTATCTTGTGGTCCTTATCGACACACATTAGAATCAATAGTTTGGAGATGAATTACTACTTTTTCTGTTACTGCAGAAATAAACCTGAAAGGATCATATTCACATTAATGTCAGCATGTATCGGTCAACTTCACTCAGTCATTGTAGCGTAGTGAAACCAGGGAGTAATACGATTTAGACAGGCTTCACTTCCTGTCGGCTGTAGAGCAAATTATTCAAGGGTCACTTTCTTCACTCAGGCATCGACATGAAGCCTTCTTCTTACACCTGATTGGATGAATGCACCACAAACTGGGCTGTTATTAGTCTTTGCTTCTCATTTTCAAAAAACCCCCCCAACATAATCAGTTTCAGAATGACTTTAAGGAGAGAAACAAACCATGCATTTTTATTTTTTGCCAATCTGTCTTTTCTCAGTTGATGACAAAAGCACATCCAGACAGAAGAGCTCATCGCAGCAGCGGGGAAATCTTGGATCTTGTGAACAAATGAGATAATGATGTCAGCTTTTTTGGGGGGGGGGGCATTGATGTTTGATAGTGGTGTATCCGGATGCATTACCACACAATGATCTGCAACAAGATGCTGCTGGTGTGTGGGAATCCGGTACATGGAAAAGGGAAGGTGCAGGTGTATTGACGTGTAAATCAAACGCAAATCACCGTAATAAAAGGAAAATAGACGTTTTTCACCCAAAAGTTTGGTGCTTCATCTTAACATTACCCATAATTGTATTATACCTGGCCCGGCCCGGCCCGGCCCGGCTCAACAGACCTTCTGTGGATGTTTTCCAGACTTGAATCTAAACCTGAGCGTGCGACATCGAGCCAGGGTTTGCAATTTGTTTTTCTAAATTATAAATAAAGGTCTGCTTCCTGGATTCAGATCACAGTTGTTTAAAGTGTCATTCTGATCCAGAAGGGTAAATTATAAATAGATTTTCATATCATTAGTCTGTTTGTGTCATGCTGTATAATCAATGAGGGCACTATGACAAAAGGCCCAAATCTTTAACTGAAATGAAAAGAATTAATACAATTTGTGCATCTTGGCACCAAAATATATTGATAATTTGCGCTACTTAATGTTAATTAGAAGTCAGAGAATCAGCTGTAACAACTGCAGAAATGTCTGAAACCATGAGCCATAATTTCCTTTTTTTGTTTTGTTTTTTTCGGTCAGGTTAACGAAAGCTCATTAGCAAGACAGAATTTTAGATGTTGTTATTACTTGACATCATTACTGCAACAAAAGAAAGAAAGTACAGCAAAGTTCCAAACTGTGTTGTGTGCAGAAGTAAACCATGGCAGGCCGGCAAATCCTGTGTTTGCTCTTCATGGTTGTTTCTCTGTGACACGAATTAGACTCAACAGGATCTGACGTGATTGTTCGGTTGAAGAAACCCACAAATGTGGAAAGGACATAATGCTTGAAAATGCAGTATTACAGAGGGAGATGTGCGGCGGACCTCCTCGCTGCTCGTTGTTTTTGTCGTCTGATCAGCGCTGACACTCATCACCGTCAGCAGGATTGGAGGTTATATTCATAAATTTAGAGATGCATCTGTCGACTTTGCACTGCGAGACCCAGAAATGACAAAATGAGGTGACACACTGCTGACACGACACAACGCCGTGTTCCCATTATTATAATATCTGCTTACCATCACAGAACCGATTGGTTTTTCATCGTGCTCAGTCAAATTTAATGAAGTCCAGCGTGCAGGCTTTACACACGAGCTGCAGTCAGAATATGATTTTAGTTCCAGCTGGTGCATGTGGACACCGTGGGTGTCTGATGGAGATGTGTCATGTGACTGTTAGATGGTGGTTTAAAGATCAGAACTGTAAACTTTCAAAAGTGACTCAGTAATTTGACAAATCGTAGTGTTTTCAGTAGCAACAGTTGTAGTATTAGCAGCAGTCGCACTAATATAGTAGTAGCATTATTAGCAGCAGTACTACTGTTAATGCTACTGCCACTGTATTAGTAACAATACTGTCAGTGGTACTGAAGCAGTAGTCAAACTATCAATAGCAGTGGTAACAGTTGTAGTTGTAGTTGAAATTCAAGTTGCAGTGGCAATACAAGTAGTAACAGTAGAGACAATACCACCACCAGCAGTGGCCGTACCAGTAGAAGAAGTAGCCATCTTTCAAGTCGCAATAACAGCAGTGGCATTAGCAGAACCAGTAATAGTTGTACCAGCAGTAGCAGTATTTGTTGTAGTGCGTGTAGCAGAAGAGGTATCAGTAGTAGCAGTAATAGTACCAGTAATGACGGCACCACTGGCAGCCGTACTGGTAGTAGAAGAATTCATAGTACTACATTAGCAACTACTGCATTAGCAGCAGCAGCAGTAGTAGTAGTGCTAGTGGTGGCAGTAGCAGCAGTAGTAGTAGTACTTGCAGTATTGGTAGTAGTCATAGTACAATAGTAATGACAGTGGTAGTACTACTACTTGTAGTGGCAGTGCCAGTAGTACCTTTAATAACAGTAGTAGTAGTAGAAAGTGATACCTGTAGTACCATTAGAAATTGTAGTAGTATCGGTGGGGGCAGTACCAGTAGTATTACCTGTAGTATTTCATCCCCTGCTCCTCTCCCTCTCAGACTTCCTGCGGGAGGACACTCCGGTAGGAACTAGTTTCCTGCGAGCGGCTGCACACGATGACGACCAGGGGAGTAACGCGGCCATCACCTACTCCCTGTCTTATCAGAAGCCAGCTTACCTGCACATTAACCCCGGTACTGGCTGGATCTACGTCAACCACCCCATCTCACAGGTCAGAGGTCAACTTTAACGTCTTACAACGCCTCAAACAGCCCTTTAAAGAAGTCAGGAAGGGACCGAATGTCCCCACAAATGTCCTCACTTTCCAAAATGTCTACATTCTCAAGGTTTTTAAAACTCAAATGTGGTCCTCACAAAGATAGAAGTACACGCAAACACATTTTTACTCCTGCCTGTATCAGTTCTTCTGCTGCTCCCTCGATAGAAATCTCTGTGTATGTGAATATACGTGCAGGCAGGGAGCTGTGCTGTTTACACCTGACACTTTAACACCTGACATGTTTGGTCTGCATCCCCTGAGCGAGCATGTGAGTGTTTGTGTGCGACTTTCTGCCTGTTTACATGTAATAATGGGGAGTGAAGGAATATACAGGAAGATAGAGGAAACTGATCTGCAGGTCTAATGACTGGAAGATTTGTCTTTTTTTTTTTTTTTTCTCAGACAAATTCAGGTATAGATACAAGATCAGTGCTTGACTCTGCAGATGTAATTTGCATGCACGCTGCTGCCCATGCCCTCAAGCCCATTGATGCTGTGTATCACAGTCCTCTTAGATTTATTACAGGTGACAGTTTTAGAACTAGAACTTGTCCTCCAACCGAAATGAGCGTTGCTGGGGAGAAGGACGTCTGGTCAACCCTGCTTAGCCTGCTGCCACCGGGACCCGGCCCCGGATAAGCAGAAGAAAATGGATAGATGGATGGATGGATAGTCCCCCAACCCAAATTAGCACCCTCTACTGGTGGCAGAGATATGATTCCAAACCGACAGAATAGGTAGTTTGCCAGTGATTCCCAAAACGACATATAGCGGCGTACCGGACCTTTGCCGTCATGGTAACAATAATAAAGGAAAAGATCATGGTCTCAGTTAAAATAAGTACGTTGGTAAGTTAAAATGAGTCAAGGTTGAGTTTCGCCTTCACACGGGACACGAGCAGCGGTCTCCTGGGTGAAGGTCCCGTGTTGTTTGGCCCGTCCGTCCACTCCGACCTCCTCCCTATGCCGACTTTGTCGCTCTTTATACCGCCTCACCTGACTGACTCCTTTGCTCCTGTCATAATTATTCCGGCCTCTAGAGGCCGCCGTACATACAAACGTAAATATGGGTCGTCATTGTTGGTGAGATGAGTCTCTGCCGAACAGGCCGGCTGTGGCTCAGGAGGTAGAGCGGGTCGTCCATTGATCCCAGGATTGGTTGTTTGATCCCCGGCTCCTCCTGTCCACATGTCGAAGTGTCCTTGGGCATATACCTGTGTGTATATACACCTGTGCAATATACAACCATACAGGGAGGATTATACTGTACTCAGGTCTTCCTGTTCCCGGACTGAGTTTTGCAGATTTGAG
The DNA here is from genome assembly GCA_002120245.1 of Maccullochella peelii. Lineage (NCBI taxonomy): Eukaryota > Metazoa > Chordata > Actinopteri > Centrarchiformes > Percichthyidae > Maccullochella > Maccullochella peelii. Next base: position 10,649 of record LKNJ01006002.1, on the reverse strand, counting down.
CTGCTTAAATTCATATTCGGCTTTCCTGACTTCTGGCTGTGCCTTCGCTGCTGTTTATCCACACTCATCACTTTGTGGTTTATTTTGCTGGAAAATCAGGCCAAGGACTTTTCCGCATCATCCTTTCCACCTCTCTTACCGTTCAGTCTCTGCACCTGAGTCAGCTGATTCAGGTTTTTGGCTAGAAACGTAGAAATAAAGTACAATTCACAGAATCTGAACTAAGTTGGTGTAAAAACACATATACCTTCTCCACGTATACAGTAAGTTGGGTAACGTGCACTGAATCAATATATGTATTGAAAGTAATCAAAGCTGGTATCCACCTGCACTTAACATGGTGTTAAATGATGAGTCATATGTAAGCTGCAAATACACGTACGGATAATGACGGCACCGTCACAGGGTGGAGGTTGTTTCCAGTGGCAGCAGCTGTAAGAAGTTGCATCAAACAGACTGTTGTCTTAAATGTTTAATGGTTGTCATGAGTGTGTGTGTGTGTGTGTGTGTGTGTGTGTGTGTGTGTGTGTGTGTGTCCTTCTTTGTACAATCCTACAAAGTCAAAGTGAAAATCCACAGTGAAGTGAATCTGACTTGAACGTCTGTCGTCTCCTCTCTGTTCTTCGTCTCTGCCACTGATCTCTTAAACGACACTTCAGTCAATAATTTAGCAAAGGCAGATCCCCCCCCCCACCTGTTTTTATTCACTTTTTATGAGCAAACGAGTAACATTTTCTTTTTCTCTGCTTTAATATTTCCTTATTTTACAAGTGTTCAGAGGCCTTTCACAGCTGCCAAACAGCTGCATGATCATTAAAATCTGATTTTGACGATAAAATAGGTTCCAAGTTTTGATCTCAAACTTTTAAGATTCTTAAATTCTTTAAATTTGTTCCTGCAGTTTTATAAAAGTCATGAAAGAATCACAAGTCTTGATCTTTAAACCTGAGCTTATGTGAGAAGCGGCTCTGATTAAGTGCTCGCCATGAGGCATTTCCTCGGTTTGTTAAATGACCTTTGTCGCTCCCTGCAGACGTCCAGGATCAACCAGCAGATCGTGGCGTCAGATGGAGGGAACCGCAGCAGCTCTGTGGAGCTGACCGTCATCATCACAAACGTCCACAACCAGCCGCCGCACTGGGAGCAGCCCGAGTACTGGGTCACTGTGCCAGAGAACACCGTACGAGACGCCAAGATAGTGGTGAGTGTTGGTGTATTGGCACTGGTATCAAAAACAAAACCCAGTAGTGACACACTTTGTTTACAGTGGGCTCATCATGCAAGACTGTTCAGCCTTTGCGTTGTGTCAACAGTGACCTCTTTACACACTGCAGGTCTAAAATACTTGCCTGATATCAGACATTGCCTCCACGCTAACCGATTTCCGTGCCAGGGTTTCAAGAGTGGAGCGGAGCAAAGTAAAAACAAACTGCGATATTGAGAAGACATGATGTTCGGATCAAAGTAGCTAGTTGGTACTTTTAATCGATTTAGAAGAGCCTCTATAATGGTGTCTAGCTTGTCTATAGCGGTCGCCATTGTTGTTATTACTCCTCCTTTTTTCCACCGTTAGCCCCCCCGTGGCGCTCGTAGAGACAGAGTGCCCGCCCACACCGGAGGGGAAAACAGTTAATCGCTCTCCATTGACCTTGTATTGTGTGAAGGCGCCTCCTCGTCACTTCGGTCTGCTAGCAAACAACAGAAACATGGCTAACAGCTTCTGTGTGGTGGGATGCACCACCAACAGGGTCAAGAACCCAGAACCTCAGTTTATTATAAGCTGTCGAACCCAAAAACTGAACCTTTAAGACGACAAAAGTGGATCCAGACGTGAGGCGTCAGCAGGAAGAATGGGAACACTGTGGGATCCTGACTCTCAGTGTGTCTACTACTTACATTGCTGTAAGTTAAGCTAAAGCATTTTGACAGTATGCAACCTGTGTAGTGGAATGTGGCTAAATCAGAAAGCTATGCAGTATTATTATGTAACTACAGTAGCTTAGCTTGAGAAGGGACACTGAGACAGACCCACAGTATTGAGTCTGTCCTCTCTGGTAGACAGAGGGTGCTAAAATAATCCTCTGACATTCTGAAATCTAATGTTTTTAGCTAGCTGCAGGCATTTTGTTAGCGTTTCAGCCCTTGGTGGCATATTGTGGCGCCGATTGTTTTCCCCTCCGGTGGACGTGGTTTTCAGAGTATGTCTCTATTGGATCGATAGCTTTTCAACCGAGAAACCGCTGTTTCACGACATGATGCAGCAGTCAACTTGGTGAAGCAGGCGGATTCAAAGGTCTGGACCCAAGCAACTAAAAACACTACAGGTCACCTCCAAAGTTGCTGATCAAGAAACTGAAGTTCACGCTGCTCCTCTGATCACTGTCACCAGCTCTAAGATCCAAAATGGACAAGTGAGGCGAGGCCGAGAGGCAGTCCTCCTCCTGCAGGAGTTCTCTTGACTCTACATCCTCCTTCATGTCTGTGCACCCTGAGGAGGCTGGAAACGCTTTCTTCTTCTTCATCCCTCTCTCCTCCCAGTCCTCGGTCCATCTTCTCCTCCCTCCCTCTCTGTGTGTCAGCACGTTTAGCCAAACATTTTCTGCCGAGCAAACAACAAACCCGCCCGGAGTCTGTCTCACCTGACTCAGCACGCACGCACGGTTAGCCTATATACCTCCGGTGATTTTTTTCTCTTTTGATCCCTCCACCCTAATTTGCTCTCCTTTCCTAAGCCGCTGGTTTAGAAGGTGGAGGAGTTTTTACCCTCCGGCTGCTCGATTTCATGGAGGTTAGTCAGCGTTCAAACATTTGTAGGGTGTGTGTGTGTGTGTGTGTGTGTGTGTGTGTGTGTAATCCTGTGCAAACCTGTGTGTGTTTGAGTGTGTACCTGTGCTGTATTTAATCTTTCCTCCTCCTAATTTTCGACCCCACACCATCTCTGAAAAGACTGATGGTAATGACGGTGGTGATGGTGGTGGAGATGATTGGAGGTTGTCCCACCCACAGCTCCATCTGTCGGAGATGATTGACAGGAGAGAGAGATAATTACACCTGTTGTTGGAGCGTCACAATGGACTCTCATCACCTCCGAAAAAGAGACACTTGATTACCGTGTTTAACCTGACGGAGGCTGTGTGATGGAGGGAGGGAGGAGAGAAAAGGGGAGCTGGGGGAGTCGAATGTAGGAGAAGAAGAGGTAGAATACAGAAAGAGAGAGAGATGCTGTAAAGTTTGGAAAATGCTTCATTTTAACTGTTATGTTTTCAAGGTTAGGAATATGCTAGAATTCGAATATACGGCTTGAAAAATGCTTGTTTTTTCAACATAATCTGGTGTTTCATGGAAACCAAAAATCTTTTGACATTTGAAATGGAACAATCCCGTCATCACATTTGTTTGTTGTCTCCTGGCATTTATAGGACATTTTAGCTTTAGGTACCTTGAAAATGCCTGAAAAGTGCTTGAATTTTACTCTTTAAAAGCTTAAAAAGACCTGCTGCCCCAAATACTCACCAGAGCACCAAATTTAGATTAATCCACGACTGAAAGTAGTCCCTCAACAAATGTGCTATTTCCTCCTGTTTGTTTGATTAAAAAGTACAGCAAGCAGCTGTTTTAGGAAACTACTGAGACCTTTTTTAAACATGAAACTATATATTTGTGTTTTTAAAGATTTACGTCTTCAGTAGGAACCAATGGACACACTGTTAGTTTGGGTCTGCACATGGGATTTGATGATAGTAAGACAAATATACATTAACAGCAGCCTTATCCTTTAATTAAAGCATAACTGTATGTTCTAAAGGCACGTTAACTCTGCACAAATTATTGATTACGGTTGTTTTATGCATCAGACATTGTTGAATTGCTTTCTTTCCAAATCTTCGTTCGTAAATCAGGTTTAGTGCTGTTCATGTTGCTCTTTCCCTCCTTTCATCTGTCTGTCTTTCTTTATTTCTCTTCATCTCTTCAAATTAATACCAATGGTATTGAAATGACTTTTTGATAAAAACATGTTTTGGATTAACATGTAACACCTTCCTAAAAAAACTGGCAGCACATATAAATCAATCAAAAGGCCTTCCTCTCCTCCGCTGTGTTAATTGCACTGAGGAGGAACTGTTGTTTTAAATTTAGCAGCGTTAATAAGGTTTGTTAATTACATGGTTAACGAGGCAGAGGGAGGGAGGCGCTGCTGTGTGTTTCATGTTTAATAGTGTCATCATCAGCTGACTTCATCCTGTTTGCTTCCTCTTCCTGTCGGTGTTCTCTGATTGTTTGGCTTTTAGCCGTTAAATGTTTGCATATCATTTTTTTCAAAATATAGAAATAAAGTGCGTAATTATAACAACGGTGAATGTAGAGGCTTAGAGGCTTGGCAGTTGCATCATGAATCCACTAGTAGCCATCTTTGTTAGCATTATTTTATGTTTTGCTCACCAACCTGCTGCCTGTTCAGTGACAGTTTGACTTGTTGTTACAGTAGCTGCTCGGAGACTCGCTGTCGAGGTAGAGAAGTAACCAGCACAGAAAAAATATATCTATGCTACCAGTGTTTTACCTTCCACTGTCCACAGCACTATGTAGAACATACATACACTGCTAGTACAGTGAAAATTCTAAATACAATACATGCATAGACAAAATAGACTCTTGAGTATACAAGTGAAACTCTAAAAATATGGTGTCTCCCTATAATCAAAGCAGTCTAGCAGTCCAAGAATGGTAAATGGTAAATGGACTCTTACTTATATAGCGCTTTTCAACCGTTGAAACGGTTCCCAAAGCGCTGTACAGTAATCTAAGCTTTTTAACAGTAGTCTAATTCACCCAATCACACACACATTCACACACCAATGGGGCCACAGCTGCCATGCTGGCCTCCACCGGGGGCAACTTAGGGTTCAGTGTCTTGCCCAAGGACACTTCGACATGTGGACAGGAGGAGCCGGGATCGAACCACCAACCCTGGGGTTGATGGACAACCATACTACCCTCTGTACCACAGCCGCACAGAATGTCATTATTACTTGAAAACTTTATAACCAAATTCATTTTAATGGCCTAACAAGGAAAAATAGTCCACTTGTTTTATTGTTTAGGTATTATTTAGGTAGACCACTCCCCAATATCGATATTTGAACATCGACTCCGTGACTCTCTACACTCTCCACAACCATCTACCAAACACACCCTGCCAATTTGGCGGTCTATTTAAGCTGCAAAACATTTCCCATCTCAGCCTGTCAATGCCACTGCTGCCCTGCATCTGTATTGCTGCCTGTTCTTTCTTTCATTAATCTAAAAATAACCATTTTCAACTTCACACCTAAACTCAAGACTTGAAAATAATCTTGTAATCTTGTGCCTAAATCCAAACCCAGGTCAGCTACAGAACTTCTATCTAAAATTCTGGCAGATTGTATAATTTTTTGCTTTAATTAGATGTACGTAAAAGTGCACAAATCAGATGTGTTAACAGCCATATTAAATTAAACATGATATGCTTGTTTCTAATGTTAATGAGCTGTTTTGATGCTGGACATGTTCAGTTTCTTGGCCTGAAAATAGTCCAATTTAAAGAAACCAGGTATCAGAATGATCAGTTTCAATACAAACACACTGCTCTTGTTGTTGACCTTAATGAAGCCCCCATCCCACCCAGCCGTCTGCTAATAACCTGAAGCTGACAGGATGATCTGTATTCCAGCTGCTGAATCACACTCGGTAGCACCAGCCGCACCAGCTGAGAGCGATCTGCTGCGATATCTCCACAGGCGTTAATCTGTGTGGGAGAAGATGGCAGACACTGATCAGCTTAGCTTCAGCACACTGCACCGATGTCTAATGAGATGATTTCTCATTAGTGCTGATTCCACACGCTCTGCTGCCTCGGCCTGCTGCGAGGCAGATCCACGCTCCGCTTCCTGAAGAGGACCAACATGTGTCCTGACATGACTCCTCACCTGGAAGCTGGACGGGTTGCTACTGAGACTGTTTGGAATATACATTACTTTGAGAATGTTAACCAATTATACATCAACATATATCAATTACAAATTTCAGAAACAATAAAGGTCATATCTGAGATGGTAGTAATAATTCAGGTCATATTCAGCACATTCCTTCCAAAAATTTAACCATTTTACTTTGAACTTTGGCCAAGCGGGCCATGTTCAGAGCCTTGTGGAGGCGGGTGCTCGGAGTTGCGGTCGTGGCGGCAAACTGAGAACCACGCTGGTGGTGAAGGCGGTGAAGGAGGCCGTCAAGCTGAAGAAGGAGGTCTTTCAGGCTCGGTTGGCCCAGGCGTCTCCTGAAGCAGCAGAAAGGTACCGGGAGGCCAGAAAGGCTTCGGTGGTTGCTGAAGCAAAAACTCAGTTGTGGGGGGAGTTCAAGGGGGGTTATGGAGAAGGGGTTTTGGGTTATCACACTGTTCAGCCTCTCTGGGAAGGTTATGCCAGGGTGCTGGAAAGGAGGCTCCAACCAAGTGTCGAACCTCAAATCCAGGAGGAGCAATGTGGATTCCTTCTTTGTCGTGGAACAGTGGACCAGCTCTTTACCCTCATGGGAGTTTGTCCATCCAGTCTACATATGTTTTGTGGACTTGGAGAAGGCTTATGACTATACCCCCGGGGGGTACTGCGGGAGTATGGGGTACCTGGGCTGTTGTTACGAGCCACTTGTTCCTTAAATAACCGGAGTGAGAGCTGAATCTGTATTCTCAGCAGGAATTCAAACATGTTTTCAGTGGGGTTTGGGTTCCACCAAGATTGTCCTTCACATCAAAAGGAGCCAGTTGAGGTTGTTAGGGCATCTGATCAGGATGCCTCCTGGGCACCTTCCTTTGGAGGTTTTCTGGGAACGTCCAACCATTAGGAGACCCAAGAGAAGGACATCTGGACTACCTTGCTTAGCCTGATGCCACCACGCCCCGGCCCCGGAGAAGCGGCTGAAAATGGATGGACTTTGAACTTTGATGCTGGTGTGTCTTTGTATTCCTCTGTGTTTATCTGAGTGTGCGTTGTCTTCCCAACATGACAAGTGGCTAGTAAAGACATGAGAACGAGGGGCGTTCGAGCTGCTCTGGTCACTGGGAGAGAGAGGGCTGAGAGGATTTTGGTGTTTTGAAGTGGCAGACAGCGTTTCTCACTCAGCGTTTCTCCGTGTCGCTGTGAGGAAACATGTTACCTCTGGTGGAAACGATGACAACGTTTGGAGTTGTTGGGAGGTGAATGTTTTCTCTTTTAATGGAGATAGTTTCCCCCTGCTTCCAGTCTTTGTGATATGCTAGGCTAATCATGTTCTGGACCTATGTTTGTACTGGATGCACACAGATCTTGTGTGATATAGAGTGATGTGGGATTGTTGGAAGGTTGTGCTTGCGAAAGGGTCGAATGATTTTGCACTTCCTGTACTTTTAGTGGCCATTTTCTGTTTTTTCTTCCCCAGAGCCATCTTTAGCTGTGGAGGTCAGGCTGACAGATGCGCAGATACGTTAACATTGAATTAAGATCACCCGGTTTCATTTGCGAAGTCCCAGCCACTGATCTGCCTGCAGGATGCTAGCAGTCATGTACGGCTAGTGTAACCGCTAGGTTCCTGAGTTGTGTTGGTTAGTAATGAAGATGCCGTGACATCTTCAGGATCTCTTTGGAGTTGATCTCTGTTTATTCTGACAACAAACATAATAAAGCAGAAGCTCCATGTAAATAAAACACTGACACTGAATGACAGGATGTTAAGTGTTCTCCTTGAAATGGGTTCTTACAGTGTTTCCTAGTTTATTAAACTGATCCTGTGCAGAAGAGATGATGACTGAGATAATAGTTTAACTAAAGCATCTGAAAGGTACGGTGGCCGACAAGGGCAACGCGCTGCAGTGAAAACACTTCCATCAGGAGAAACGTGCTGCAGCTTCAAAAATGCAGACAAAAATCCAAAACAAATACAGAAATGTTCTGCAAATGAAGAAACATGCTGCAGAAAACCAAAACGAATACATTAACAGCAAACACTGTTGTCCTGGAGAACGTCCGTTGTGTTGCCTGCAGCGTTTTTCTGTTGCATTTGTTTTCCGGGGTATGTGTGTTTTTCACTTTGCATCATTTCTGTATTTGCAGCGTTTGCTGTTAATGTAACTGCTTTGGCTTTCTGCAGCACGTTTCGTTTTCGTATGTGTTTTTCACTTTGCATTGTTTGTGAAGCTGCAGCACGTTTCTCCTGAGGGAAATGTTTTGGGCTCGTTTGCCCTTGTCGGCCACCATAAGAAAGGGACTTTAAAAACAACTTTTCAAATGCCAACACGCTGAAATCTCAATATCTGCAGGTGAAAACAGACATTATTGGGGAGCACAAAACTACAGTAAACAATGAGAAACAACAGGATGGATTGAAATAATAAATGGGGGTTGTCCTGGACATTACAGAGATTGTATTTTATTTTGTTCTGTGTTTTCTGTCACAGTGAAGTTACATGAATCAGTCTGAGTGTGTTCAGGGATAAATGGTACCAAGAGCTCTCCATCTCTGTGTGTGTGTGTGTGTGTGTGTGTGTGAGCTTTTAAAGCTCGTCCTTCCTGACCACACACTCCCAACCTCACCAGGGAAGGATTGTGTTTTCTACGGCTGAGTGATGCCACCTCACTTTAACTGCACTGAGAGTAAGGGCATGACCTGTACTGTTAGACACACACACACACACACACACACACACACAGTCTCTCAAACTGCAGCCAAGAGAATAAAACGAGTCTTAAAAGCTCTGCTGCTGGTGGATGCACAGGTCAGGACAACACACACACACACACACACCTTTTCTGGCAAATTCACACAAAGGACAACATCAACAAAGCAGAAACTGAAACCTTTTCAGGTTGTTGAAAGTCTTTTGAAAAGTCCTGGAGTTTTCTCCTCGTCTGCTTTATTTCCATAGAAGGACTGAGTGCAGCTGCAACCGTTGAAACGATGCATTCTTTGTAAAGCAGTTGTGTATCCTGCTTATGGTTTATGGATCTGGGAGCCGTTGGAGCCGTTGTGATGACGAATGACCTCGCTGTCGACAGCAAACAGCTGTGTGCTAACATGGTGTCATCGCAACGCAGGACAGTCTTCTTCTTTGGCTTGATTCTCTGATGGATTATAACGAGACGTGGGAGTTATTGTTTCAGAAAGGGAGATAAAATCTGGTTTGTAGAATTAAAGATATAAACTTGGAAGCCCTGAAGAGGAAAACACAGAGGTTTGAGGAGCTGAGTCATTCAGTGGCTGCAGTTACGGTATGTAATCAGTCTGAGAGGTGATTCCTGTTTAAATTCTCCACAAACAGTCATTCAAATCCAGAATCCACTGACTTTTAAAAAGATGCACCTGTAATAAGCACTCTTATTGTTTTGCTGCTGAGGTTTTAGTTCAGAATGGCCAGATTCAGACACTATTTGACCCTGAAGTAAAAAGAAAATAAGATGTTGGGCCCCTATTAAATGAATCCTGTCATCTCCAAATACCCATAATGTGCAAATATCAGATTACACATGCAGTTCACCTACAGACCAAGAAACAAAACGGTACTACCTGCATTCATTTTCTTTTTTTCCTTTTTCTAATTTCAATAAAATCACATTTCTCTAAGAATCTGCACCACGAAGCACAATATCACCTACAAAAAGTTATTATAACTAGATTGACTAGATACGGTGGGTATTTTGTGTTTTAGTTTAAACATTTTTAAATTAATTTACAGCAGGGTTGCAAATTTCGTGCATTTTCCTGAACCTATAGTTGAAAACGTTAACAATTAATCATTAATAAGATACACAATGCACTTTTTGTCAGTTTAAGTTTTATTTCAACAATTCCAGCAGCACATTAGTTATGTGAAACCTTCATTTTAATTAATACTGTACCGCTCTTTAGGGGATGTGATACCCTGGTTCAGTGTAGTTCAGGAGCCCACAAAATCCCTCATCAGGTCCTTTTCTGCCATAAATCCTCCATGGGGTCTGGCCCGGTTGCCGTCCTGCAGCAGGAAAGACGCGCGTGTGACGCCCTTTGTAACTCCGAATTCATTCAATCAAAGATGTTTAGTCGAGGAAAGATGCACCACACAGAAAAGTAGCAGAGAAACACTCAAAAACGAGAGAGAAACATCTTCAACTGAACTCAAATGTGTGTGAGAAGAAAAAAATGTAGATTTTTCCAGAAAACTTAGTTTACAGATTGTAGAAGAAGAAAAGACATTTTCCCCGCAGGCCAGTTTAGTTAACTACAATGTATTATAGCATATATAATTTCATGTTGTATCGTGTTGCGTTGTTTCACATTGTGTTACGATGTTGTGTGTTGTGTTCTGTCACTTCTCCATCTTGTTTTAGTTCCTTTGCCCATTATCAGCAACGTTAAAACATGTTTAAGCCGCGGGTATTAACAGTATGTGGCCATCTATTGTGTGTATTCTTCATATTCTGCTAATATTCTATTAAATATCACTTTACCCAAACAGAGAGTTTAAATTCTGGCTTCATTTTTGATGTTTTATTTTGTAAGAAACATGATGGAGAGTTCAAATTATGTTCGACTCGCCCCGACCGCACAGGAGCACAGGAGCATTTACAAACGACCTTCTAATTGCATCAGATAAAGGACTTGTCTCT
>LKNJ01006001.1:0-20043 GCA_002120245.1 Maccullochella peelii | reverse complement strand
ATATATATATATATATATGTGTGTATTCACAATATCACACCTCCAGTGTTGAGTCCATAATTGTGAATGAGGGGTCCATAAACTGTATGTTGGAGCCAGATGAGCCCCTGTAAAGGAGAAGGTGCATAAAACCCTGTTGTCTTGTAAAATAAACAAAGAAAAATTCGTATCTTATTCATCATCATTCGTCATCTTATTGGTTGTGCTTTCAAAGATCACTGACAAACAGATCAAAGTTGAAACTGACTGTACTTCTGGAGCTGCATCAAGGTGTAAAATATGCGCTATGCTCAAGGTAGCGCAGCCGTGAGGTTCAGCATCTTAGCTAGCTTCATAGTAAAACAATGGCTCAAACTGGTACAACAACAGCAGAAACAACCGATTCTGCATCTAATCATGTACAGAGAGTTACAGTGGCAAGAAAATCAAATCCAAAATAATTAATTACAAAATAATTTAATTTGACCTCAGTTCGAAATCAAGTCATCGTTCTGGGCAGTGGCAGTTCAGTCCTTGGTGCTGCCGTGGCGACTGCTGCTGCTTCTCATCACCAAGGCTCACTGAAATGAAAGGCTGCCAGCCACTTCTGTTTGTCAAATCTTCTGGTGTGATCACACAGTTAAATATCACCCTTTAAGAGCTGATGACACTTTGACAATGGTGTCAAAGAAACCCATTTTACAGCTTATCTTACAGCTTCTACTTTCATTGTTTTATTTTTGTTATCTACCATTTACCCCCAATAATCTGTGTTGATGCGAGAGACAACTGAAACGGAGGCAGACAGAGTAGAGTTATAGGCAGGCAAAGGAAAACAGTACCTTATCAGTGAACAGGGACTTGGCTTGATATCATTTTGATTGACATAAGCAATAATTGCCCATCACTGGTGTGATGAAGTCTTTTCACAAAGCTGTTGAGCTGGAAAGAGCCCTGTACACTGACACTGGGATTGTAACCCATCTAGCATCCTGCAGCCACAGGCCCAACACTTCTCCAAATGGGAGCATTTCCTTCACAGTTGTTTTTCCCTGGTGGCAACACTCATTCGCGAGTAGTCACATAGATATAGTACTGTACCTCCCCATCTACTAAATAAGCTGTCAATGCCCCTGCACGGTTTTAACTTGATCTTGTAGTTGTAGTATATGATAGGTGCAGTATATGCCAGTTTATGACTGCAAGTCTGCAACTGCAGTATATAATTAATTTAACCAGGTACTGTCTTAGATGATCAGCAGTTTCAAAACTTCAGCAACACTTGTAGCATAAAGAACAACTTTATTGTGGACACCATTTAACTGAGATGAGAAAACAAAATATCTGAACTTCAGTTGAAAGGAGACTCGTACATCAAAGCAATAGCCAAACGCCCAACTCATTCTGGTCTACTTTTGTTTGGATTTGATGAAACTGATGTATTAGACCTTAACATTTCATTTTTTCCTAAAATGCAATTTCACAAGAGAACTTAATTTGTTGAAATCATCCTTTTCCCGTAGAGTTGGATAGGGTCAAGATTTTACAATCATAATTGTGAAATTTGTGTTGGAAATTCAAAACCCTCTTCTTCTTCTGTCCTTTTCCATGATGTACAGTAAGACAAATATACGAACAGTGTAATGACAACACACACATAAAAATGAAGAGTACCTTAATGTTAAAATGCCATTAGTGCCCAGCAATGTCAAGATTAAAATAAAAAAATGCTTCTGCCTGGTGGTGGGTAGATGCTGCAGCAACTATGGTACATTGGAAGTTAAACAGTACACAGCTTGCCATTATGCAGCATGAGCCTGTGAGCCTCAGCTTAGGTCAAATCAAATCTTGAGCTACAAACAGAACACCACACAGATTTACAGATCTCAGGCATGACAGGAGAGTAGCAAGTAAAAAGATAGCCAATTAAGAGGCACATAGGTAGAACTGAAGAATTCTCTAGTTTTCCCTCTCTTTTAAAGCTGATTACACTTACATTCACTAATAGCCATTTACATTGTTTTTTTGGAGTATATATTTTTAGTTTTTTTTACACATGTACAAATCTTAGCACATTTACAGATTCATGTACACATTTATCTGTGCACGCATTTTCAGATTATTGCACGCATTCATAAATGCAGTATACATGTACAGACTGAGATACAGTTTCACAACTCTCCACATTTTTCTACAATACTGGCCCCATAAGCAATGACAAATTACTTATTTTGTGATGTAGGTTGGAGGACTTCCAAAAGATATTAATATCTAATGGGAAGATTGCCTTGTGAGCACATTCAAGCTCCCCAGAATGTGACCCCTTTCCATTTCAGACATTCCGTGAGCTCTCCTTTTGTGCCACTTTAAGGACAAGAGGGGGGTATCTAAATGTCGACTTTGATATCTCATGACATAATAGTAATAATGATGTGAAATTTGCTGATCATATTCATGCTCCCCAGAGGTTGAACCCTTCCAGTCCATGGCTTTCCTACAGCACCAACTTCAGGATACATTTTTTAGCTCTGAGAAAACCAAGATTGTCAGTATGGTTGTCCAACACTTTCATATCGTGTGGTGTGATGAACACTGCAGCCTCTGCTGCATTAAGACTTTTTTATTTTCAAAAGAATTTCTACTCGTATAAAAAATAAAGTACTGATATCTGTCCTAAAGACGATAGTACAGTACTCCAGCCAGTCGCCAGGTTGTTGCAAGGGTTTATTGAGACCGAGAGAGTTGTAAGCATCCTTATTAAAGCTACAGGCACATGTGGTTTCTTTACTCTGCTCAGAAAGACAAGGTAGATTAACCATGAGCCAACTGGGCTGTTCAGTGAAAATAGAGGTCAGAGCCACTAAAGACTGTTGACACTAGAAAGACTAAGGCACCGTTAAGTAACAGCTGTGTAGAACTGCAGCACTGAAATATTTCACATTCCATGGCTTTTCCAAAACCCACTTTCTGTACAAACCTATACAGAAATAACATATGTACTCATTCAGTCAGTTGCTTGTTGGTTGTATCTTAGGCTCCTGGTCACCATTGCCTTTTTAAATGTTAAAAACACTTGACCAGCAAAGACTGGAGAGAAGAGCAAGGGGAAGGACATGGGAAATTGTGTGATTGCGTAGGTGATTTATCATGGAAGGCTTTGCAGGTGAGAGTTAGCTCTGTGGATTGTCTCCAGGGTATCAGCAGGGCCTTAAGAGTCTAAAAAGTGTTGAATCATGAAAATTGTCTCCTCACCTGCTTCCCCATGAAACTCAATCCTTTTGACTTTGTGGATATTAAAAGTTAGTGATATACCCTTTAGATTTTATCCAAGTTTACTCCCTAAATTGTCCAAATCTTCTGGGAAAATTTCCAAAGTATGAATTTTTTATAATGCAGGATGTTTCTGGTTGAACAAAAAAACCAAAGATGATTAGATATAAACCCAATTCAAATCTGTCCTGCTCTTGCAGTTAATATGCAAAATGGCATCGCCCTAATGACAGTGGGTTGCCATGACAACGCCCTACACTACATTCTGAAATCATGCATTCCTGCAATTCCCGGCCTTCTACAATCATCAGAACTGATGGCAGATGATGCTTTGGCAGTGTAACCTACTAACTACCTGTCCTTGAAATAGGAACTCTTAAGTGTATTGCAGTTTTCTAAGTGCATGAGACATAATTTCTCTTATGCAGCAGTTCAAACCTCATGTGACCTAAATGCTTTTTAGCTGATCACTTGGCGTTCAAGGACACCGGGACAGAGATGGTGACTAGCTCTTATTTTACCTGTTGTTTAACCCATCTACAGGACAAACATGGAGAGATGTCCTCAGGAATTTGTTTCTGTTGGGAATTGTTCTTTCATGTGAGCTAGTATTGACCATGTTTCACACTGTCTGGAGCTGGTCATCAGTCATGTTCGCTACGTCAGAACTTATTCAGCAAATGCGTTTCCATATCCTAAAACCTTAAATTAGTTAAGGTTAAGTTGTTGTTTTTTTGTTGTCTGCTACAGCATACAGCTCTGTTGTGTAAATTACATTTCCTGTGCTCTCTTTTGAGAGAGAAATAGTATCCAAAAGGGAGAAATGTATAATTTCTATTTTTTGTTTTTATGAAGGTACCCCATGTCTGTGTATTAACAGACATGATTTTAGTTCTCTATGTAGATGGAGAACTTCTTCTATCATAGGTTGACAGTGACACCAACAGTCACACAGAAACCTGACACACAACAAGAGCCATATGCAACAACCCAGTAAAAATCTTGACCCCCGATGTTTTCTGTCTCTACACCATCAACCATCAAATAAAGGCAAAAAGTCATAAAAAAGTCCGCTAATTAGCTTGTCAGCTGTAGCACACTGAACAGTTTAAAAACGCACCTGCAAATGTCAGCATTGGTTGGATGAGATGCTGAATGATCCTTATTTCTTAACACCACTGCTAACATAACCTGTCTGTACTTGGTTTTAGTGGTTTGTTTTCGGCTGAGAGTCAACCACACACACACAACAGCCTGCACACTCAGAGGCTTAAGGAGCATTTCTGATATCCTTTTTTATTCCTTGAATTAAAATATTACATGTTTTTTTGTTTGTTTGTTTTTTTCTACTAAAATATCCATTCAGTCGTACTACAGTATATACCTTTGGAACTCACACCCATCCGTCCTCCATTCCATAAAACCCTACATGCATAATTGTCATAAGGGGCTACATACAAGGAGTAGTAGTAGTACAGGGACAGCATCCTTCACTGTTTATGATGCTATTATTAACCCTTATATACTCCTATAAACACATAATAGTGTTAATAAGCATCTTATAAGGGCCTTATTACCAATTAACTACTGCTTATTACAAGGACCTTGATATAAAGCATTACCTATCATCATATCACATTACAATTCCATTTATGGCCCTTGTTTGGACCATGCGCGACTCCACATGAACAAGTTGTTACATAATCACTTGAATCGATTTTTCAGTTGTTGAATGTATCTCCTGATAAGCTTGTTATTCAGTGCTCCATGTGAGGTGCAGTAGGAGGATGAAATGGTGGAGTGTATGTTGGGCCTGCTGACCTTGGCATCCATCTTTAGTATGTATGAGCACCACTGACTCAGCAGTAAAAACTCCCACTGATCTCCTGGTACCTCTCCACAGCTAATTTAAGAACTGCTCACTCCCCCCTCAGCCGCCTGCATGCTGGGAAATAAATTGTGGATGACCTGAGGTTTGCTGTGTGAGGACTTTGCTTTGGACATGCATACATACTATTATGTCCAACACTGTAATACATTCTAACCAGACTGTAAATAGCAGGTATTGGCTTTAATCCTTCAAGGGCTCACTGGCCAGAAAGCCAGTCTGTAAATTACAAGATCAGTAGCAACAGTGTAATGAGAATTAATCTGTTTTGAAGATTAAAAAAAAGCTGAGTGCTTTGTTTGAATATAGAGAACAATGCGAAGAATCACCTTGTTTTGATGGGATATTTTCTTGATGTTTTTCTAAACCAGAACGTTCCATCTTTTCCTTCTTTTTGTTGAAACAGAGTAAAGCTGCATTCATTTCCTTTTTCATGCCTGTCATGGCTCTCTGACTTGGAAACCCAGTATTTGACTGTTTTTGAGAAAGCTGATGCTTGAGGCTTCATGGTCAGCTGCTCATCAGTTTTTCTCAATGTGGATGTTTGTATTTAGTCAAGCTTTTTGTAAGAAAGGTGGGCCTGGCAAGCTTAATGTGTTAACACAGCATTTTATTTTATAATTGCATCAATCATGTTTCATCTTGCTACTCTGGAACATAAACAGTGCCTTTGATAATGATGGGAAAGGAGAACTGTTTAATGGTTTCTTTTGGTTTACAACTCTGTCAGATGCTTTAAAGTATAAAAGAAGTTTAAATAAAATGAATAAGTATGTGTACAAAGAATGTATGAAATGACTGTGTGAAAGATGTTGCTTGTAGTGACAAACTAGGCTTGTTGCAAAGCGTAGTTTGGTCAGAAGTTGGCGGTATAGGCTACCCTTTACGCATGGCTATAATCGATCGAGAATTGATCTTTCCCGTCAGCTAGCTATTAATCCTAAAATCACCAGTTTACAGACCAGCTTCCTCTTTCAACTTTGACCTACTGTAGACCTACTTACTGTAGTTGTGCACACAGTTTTTCGTGTGCAATGAGGGATTATTATCAACATTTCAGGTGCTCTTATTTTCATTTTCCAAATGGTGGTTTTGATAATCTGGATAAACTATTGGTTTGTCTGAATGTCTGACTGTTTGTTGACTCATCTTGTAACAATGTTGTTGTGTTCTCAGACCTCGGGCAATTACTCGGCCAAAACTAAGACAATACAACCTAAATTGAAATTAACTTTTTTATTATTCACCCTGGACTTGGGGAAATAGAAAAGCAAAAAATTCTGAATACATTTTGCTGGTGTTAAATACAGTACCATTGTGTGGACAAAATGATTAAAATGTCATTAACTGTAATTTGTCACACAGGTTTATTGCTTAATTGCAACCAAAATTGTTTAACCTTAATAAAAGTATGGAGTGGAATATAAACAGAAGGGCTTTGCAGTAGAATTTTCTTCCCACCACTGCTGACAATGAGATTAAGCTAACAGGCACTTTTTTGATTAACCCAAACCAAAGTAGAATCTCCTGTGAAGTCCGTCCAGAAGGAGCAGCGTTGTGTTTTTTCAGCTCTAATTGTCCCGCTCAGTCGTCACCTTGATGGCAGAGCTGTGTTCTTTGTTTTGCAGCCTTTCCAAAGAGGCTGCCTGCTCCAATAAACTCTCATTAATCTTCCTTACAGCCTTCATTAAAGCTGCCACCACTACACCCATGCCCCCTCTCCAGGCTCCTATCTCCTCCATAATGCCCATATCCTTGACCCTTATCTCTGCCCAGCTTGTCTTCCATAATCTCTCGCCCTAAAGCCCACGTACATCCCTTCCCCTCTCGTCCCTTCATCTCCTGGACCTCTCCTCTTTATTTCATTCCGCCTCCTTTCCTGTCCTCTTTACACCTTTTGTCTAGTGGCTCAAAAACTTTTAAATTCATGTGAGCTGAGTTTAGAATTCAATTTGCACCTTCTTACATGGCAGTGGTGTGCCATTTGTGAAGTGGCAGTTAAAGTTCTCTCCTGGTTTGTAGTCTCAGACATAAAAGCCCACTTTATGAAGGGATTATGTTTCTGTTGGCTCTGTGTTGAACCAGTTGACCCTGAAATGTCTGCCACTGATCCCCTCCAACTTCCATTTCTGTCTGCCCACAATCCAAACCGTACGTAAATCAAGAACAGCCAGTTAGCCAGAGATCTCTTTATCTCGAGATAAAACCAATGGCAATAAATAATGATTATTTTATTGAGCTTATTACTTTTAAAGCTTCTATCCTAAAATTGTATTACCATGAATTCTCAAATTGTGACCTTTTATTTACCTCAACTACAGAAAGAACCAAACTTTTATTCCTAATTCTACTGTATTATGAGTCTATTTGGTCATATTTTATTAAGAAGGCTCCCTGTTTTATGGTCTGCTTCAGTTTTAATTTACTGTTACTGCAAACTCAACACTCTTCTGTGTTAACCTGTTGATAAATTCAGTACAATGTACATTTTTACAACGCTAATTTCATCAGTACAACAGAGTGATGTCATACTTTTTCTCTCAATTTCTCTTTTGTTTGACTGTTGCTTAACACTGATCAAAAAAACGGCAATGAGCCAATTCAAAATCATTTTGAAAGCTGTATAGCCCAACAATACTGGATCTTTGAGGCGGATAGCAATATTCCAGAGTTTAAAAAAATCTGATGATGATATATCAGCTATTTGTTACTTGTTTGATAACGTCACATATTAAAGATATGCAACATTAAAAGAAAATTAAAATGTTGTTTTCTGAAAACCACCACATTACTTCAGCCAAAACCCCCAGGACACAATACATAACTATAAAACAATAAATAGGAAAAGGAAGTGGATAATTAAATAAACTCTACAATGAAATTATAGTTAAATAAATGAAAGCTGCAGAGAAAATAAGTGGCTGTAGAGAATATGAAAAAGCAGTAATGGTGTTGTGTTTGCTGTGCTCAGGTCAGCAGGTTCTGGGCCTCGTGGAAAACCAGAGTGACTGGTACCTGGGGAACCTGTGGAAGAACCATCGACCCTGGCCGGCTCTGGGCAGAGGCTTCAACACTGGTGAGTACAGCACGTTATGTTAGCATGAGGGGGGTACATTTAAAATTGTGCCCTACACTTTCATTTTAAGCAGGTTTTGAGTCTGAAAATAGTGACAAATGTATATGTAAATTTATTTTATTAAAGAAAATCAGTAGGCATGCTAAAAAAATATGATTTTTGAGGGTGCTGTTTGTGGACGCTCACAGCTACAAAATATCCAAACATATCCTGGTGGTAGTGAGACAGCTCCAGGAAGATCTCAGAAAAGCTCCAATGTCTTCTACATGTGGTTGCATTGGGTTCAGCTCTGTCGCGGCTGCTGGAGTCATTTTACTGCCATTCTAGTTGTTGTGCCACTGTCCACCGTGCACACAAGCAGAGTGTATCTGTACACTGTGTATCTTGGAGTAGCACGCATCCTTAAAGAGTCCTTGTGAATGTGTGTATACAGTACAACTGCCCATAGTTATTGATAATTGACATGTAATTAATATTTAACTGTACATTTCATTTGTTATTGACTTTGACTTGAAATGCATACAGCAAATCTGTAACTGTAAATCAAGAGAAGAATTGCTGCGTTTTCCCTCTACTCATATTCACTATTCAGGAAGTACAGTTAGAAAATACAGATCAGACAACGCGCTGCATATAGTCATTAAAACCAGTAAGGTACGGCCACAACGTGTGTTACCACATCGATCATGAACAACAACTGTGTTTTCAATACGCTTGTAAAATACAAAAATTCTCTGCAAACAAGTCAAAGACATGCTGGAAGTGTGTCTGCTGAACAACAGACTGCTTCTGAAACACTTCCTGTGGACATTTGAGACACGGCGCTGACACATTCCGGAGACAGTCACATTAAACCTTTGGGAAAATATATAGCTTCCTCTTAATGGTGTTCTGTCAGCAGTGGTATTCCAAAATCACAGTTTGATGGTGCCAGCTTATATATTGCATTGTCTCCTGCTAGCACAAAATGGTACAGTACATTATCCTTATGTACTAAATGCAAAAACAGTATAGAGGGTTGGCCAACATGATGATAAACACCATGAGACCAAATATCTATTTGTTAAAAGTTAGAGATTATACCAGAGTGTTTATGCTGAGGTATCAGGCCATTGTGGGCAAGTCAATGAGCAGGACTGTTTTATGGCAATATAATTTCAGATTCCTATTTAGTTACTGTTTCCATAAACAGTTTCTCAATTGATTTTCCAGAAAATGTACTATGTTAAAATATATTGCTATCTTGTAATAAAATTACATATACTTGCAATTGATGACCAGCTCTCTCTGGGATAATAATTTGGTGTTGGTATGTAAACCATCCAAGGTCATTTTCATTTACCATCTGTAATAGGACAACATTTGATTGCTGTCCAAGTATTTTTATTTTCTGTTCTTGTGAAAGTAAAGAGGGCGTGGCAGTTTCTTTATTTGCAAGAATGTAGTGCATTTCCACAGGCATTGATGAAACACGCAGGCATCCACCAGGCTTGTTAAAAGTTGTATGGAAAAACATTTTCAAAAATGTGTGGGGTGTCATTTCACAGAGCCTCAGAGCAGCTGATAGTGGAATTGATTGGATTCCATTACACCTTGTTGTTATTATCCTCTGCCTATATTTTTTTTCCCTCTAAAAACATTCAGCTGGTCTTTTCCTTCAGGAGACGTATAGCTCTCTGTGCTGTTTGGAGCAGGGGGATAATCGTTCTATTGACTATAACCCAGAACAAACTGCACGACCTGCTACAGCAGCACTGTGTAAAACTCACCTGAACATGTCTGTGCTGTAAGGGTTCAGTGTTCTGCTCTTTAACTTCCTGTCAGTGTGACTGAACAGCACATCTCAGAAATAGAAAGGCATGTGTCGCATTTACACAGAACAGCAATTTAACAGAAAGCCTCCAGTTCAGCTGCAGTGCCTCGGCTTTGTGGCGGTGGCCGTGGCAACAGATAGAGCACAGCGGGGGGGGGGTAAAAGAAGTTTGTTTCTTCCTATCTGAATAAAAAAATCACTGTTTCTCTCCCTCTGAAAATTGGCTGCTTGGTTTAAGTCAGGAAGATTTCTTTTATTAGCCAGGGAACGGAGAAGAAGTTTTTGTTTTGGATTTTTCGCGTTTGTTGGGGGAGAAAGTTAGCAAAGAAAAGAAGCACACGAGCTTCCAAGAATGATTTGTTTCCAGGAGGATTTGAACATGTTTTCTCCATCCAGCTCCGGCCTGTCTTTAAGCTTAAAGTCTACAGCTTTATCTCTGAAAACACAAGGCTGTGATTCAGAGCCTCATGATGGGACTTTATCACCTTTACCAGGCAGCTCGATAGCAATCTCTCTGTTTCTTAAGATACCGTATCACTGTCTCTACCTGTGTGTGTGTGATTTCCAGGGGTGATTTTGCTTCTCCTGGATCGTCTGCGGAAGCTGAGATGGGAGCAGATGTGGAGGTTGACTGCAGAGAGGGAACTAATGAGCATGCTGTCCACCTCCCTGGCAGACCAGGTAATAAACACACACACACACACATCCTCACACCTCAGACTTACAAACTTGCCACCCATTTGTCATTTTACATGGGCAAATCATAAAAACGTGTCTAGTAATCTAAATAGTGGCAAGCCATTTGTTTTCTGTGACTGTTATCTGAATTTTTGCTGTTAAACTAAGCTACAGTAAAGGGTTCTGTATGCTTCAAACAAACTTCTTTGTACAACGTGTCATCCGACCTGGTTTTAAGGTAAAATTGCCTGGTCTGAATGGCCACATTGGAGGGCTGGGTGGAAAACCCTGCCGTCATCACACTGCCTCCCTGATCTTTCTCCAAGAACTCTGGTCTTTTGTGTGTCTTTATAGTGTCGGGCCCCATGAATCATACACAGCGCACACTTTCAGACAGTCTCTCCTCAAAGGCCTTCATGGTGTTGCACTCGCTTGCACAAATGAAAACTGACAGAGGTAGTGTGAGGAATGAAAAAAAGAGAGTTTGAGAGACTGATTCAAACCTGACCAGTCACTGTGGAAAAGTGGGCGTGCTTGTCGAATTATCGGTTTCGGAAAGTCACAAAAACTGTCAGAAGCAGCCCCCCACACCCCTAGTCGGGCAGGTTTGTGTCAGTGTCCAACAATCTGACAAGCACATTGTTTGAAGCATACTGACTCCTTAACAGTACCTTGTCCTGCGTGTTGAAGTGAGCTCACTTTAGCTTTATTTTGTCCAACAACAGTGCTGTTTGAACATGATGTGAAGCGAAGTTCCCCCCTATAATTCAGTGGGACGCGGGTGATTTGCTTCTTGAGGCGTTGTAGCCGGGGGCATATGAAGTGTATCAAAACACCCTCGCCTGACCAGTTAGGACCCACTGATCTACAGCACCACCCAATATCGACATAATTCCCAGGATACTGGTACTATAGACGTCAATTGACGTAACCCTTCACCCTTCAGTGTGTGTTGCACTAAAAACACATAAGGAAGAGGCATATGGCTAAGCAGCAACAATGAGCACTTGAAGTCCTGGTTCAAGTCAAAGACAGAAGAAATAATGTAGTTGAACTGAAATACTCAGTCTACAGTGTGTCTGCTGCAGGTGGATGTGCTTTGGCTCGTGCCACTGTTCTTTTGATCTTCAGCAAGGTACCCACAACAGCCTTGAAAAAACTAAAGAACCTCAACTACATATATCTTTTACATGCATTTTCATCTCAGAGTGCAACCGAACGCTCCTTTTACATTTCAAAGGTTTGGTTTCAGGTATGGCGCCTTTTTCACCCCACTGAAGCGTACACGTATCCTGAAGGTCACAAATAGCTGTTATCTTAAACCAGTGCAGTGTTCTATATCTAACATAGTAAGGGCAGACACTGAGACCTTGGTGAAGGCTCTCTCCTTATCTCGGAGCTATTCAGAGCTCATCTGGATGAGAGGTGCGTTTATGAGATTTTAATTAAACCTTCATTAAGTCCCGCAAGGTATGCAGTTTGGAAAATGAGCGGGGCTTTGGAAATCATTTGAGCATTCCATCTGCCTTCTCCTATGGACTGTCAGCCATATTTCATTCACTATGTGGCTGTAGTTTTTAGAGATTTTATGTCTCCCATTAGGAATCTGGAACCTGTCACTGAGACTCTTTGTCTTGTGAACCTGCAAAGATTTCAGTCAAAAAAATCTCTCAGATGTGACCAAAGTACATTTCCTCAAAGTAAGTTGAAGTATTCAGCTTTATGAGTGTGATTACGCATACATTAGATTTAAGCCTGAACATCTGGAGACGTACAAAACACTAACAAGACAGAAGAGTCAGGACTGCTAGGCCTATACTGGCCCCATGGCAGTAACATCTGGAGAGAACGTGTTCATTCTTCCCACCGCTACTGCTAGTGGTGAACAGAACCAACTCGAGACTGCCAGACTCACCATTCAGTTAAAAATAGTGGCTGTGTCAACTGTAAGTCTGATTAATTAATTGAAAGATTATTCTCTTTATGATCTGTTATTTCACCTTTTAATCTGTTTCGTGGATAATATTACTGTATAGTCAGGGAGAGGAGCAGAGTCTAAATAATGAATTTACAAACATAATAGCAATAAATGCAGATGCATTTTAAAAAGTAGAAATGGTTCATGTGCATGCCGTGTCTGAGCAGTACATTTACACACACACAGTAGAAATATAAAATGCAGGTTTTTAATAAATGTTCAGATGTTGGTCAAACAGTTTAAACATATTCAAACGCACATAAAGATGCAGCAGTTCCGACGCTGGTGACTGTACACCCTTATTAGTATTTGGACAGTGCAATTATGTGTAAATAAAAAATCCAAACCTATCAAAAGTTGCTGTTAAAGCTGACTGACAGCTGATCCCGCTGTGATCCAGGTGTGCCTCCGTCATCAGTAACGGCCGTCGCTTCAGATGGCGGTTCAGGAGGAAAGGAGGTCTCATTCCTCTAAAAATGTGTTTCTTTTCCTGCATCTCTCCTTGCGTCTTCAGTGGGAGGGACTAAGATGCAAGTGAGGAGAATGAGGATGCAATTGGGATGTACCCAAAATCTCCACTGTTGCTGTTTTTTTACAATCATTGTTTTACTGTGCTTGTTAAATTGGTCTTTAGTTTATCCATGCAATAAGCAGGGTAAGATTTAATACAGCTTTGAGTGGTCATGGAGTGAACAGGTAGCAGGGTCAGATTAGACTGTGTGGTGCAGGCCTGTAGATGATGAAACATAAGGCAAAACATAAGGCTCAGTGTGTGTGTGTGTGTGTGTGCGTGTGTGTGTGTGTGTCTGCAGGACATTTTCAACGCTGTGATCAAACAGAACCCGTTCCTGGTTCACCAGCTGCCCTGCTTCTGGAACGTCCAGCTGTCCGACCACACCCGCTCTGAGAAGTGCTACAAAGACGTGTCAGACCTCAAGGTGAAACCCCTGCTGTCCCCACTGTGCTCACACTCAGTCACTTCAGACATGCAAGACCTGACCTGCATTAATCAGGCCAGCCCCACACTCAAAGTGACACACATTTGGCTCTACTTCAGGCAGCAAAAATAAAAGCATTATGAATTTTGTTAGCCTTGAAAAAACATTGTCTTTTCCAGGATTCAGTAGATGTGCAGAGCTGTCCAAGCCTGGTAGTAGTTCCCAGTAGGTGGACAATGATACAGCATGTATACATACAACATATGTGTGGACATACAGAATGTGGAACTTCAAAGATATTGTTGATTAGGCTTTGTGCCCGTTAATCAGATTATACATTCTTTCATTGTTAGAAATGCACCTAAAGTAGCAGTGATTAGGCATCCATCTGTACAGATTTAGTTTGGCCTTATTGCACTGATAATAGTAGCCTGTAGGTGTTTTTTTAATGGCTTTATCAGTGTCATAGCTCCTTTTAATGTAATTGCTCCAAGCATAAATTAGGATGCTTTTCAAATGAGATGATATCAAAATATTAACAGCTAAGTGGTTATGGATGGATGACCCTTGTCTTCAAATTGCCCGAGCAGACATGACTCACAGTGAGAGAGAGAAACCAACAGCCAAATCATATAATAAATTGTTCTTGTAGACACGTTTAATGCAGTTTAATGTGTTTATCAATGAAAAAATAAATTATCCTAGAGACCATAAACACTAGATATAGAACTAGATTTACCTCAGTTGGTGTAAGATGATTAGAAAAGCAGATGAGCAGTTTTTTTTTGTTTAGTTTGTTTCAGAGCTTTTCAGGCCAAAACTTTTGCTGCTATTTTCTGTCTTTTATTTTTAATTTTTTTTGCTGCATTAAAATAACTCCATCAAATAATCAAATTAAAGACTTTGTCCAAATGTTGGCTCTTCTGTATTAAAAGTGCTCTTTGGATTCAGGCTGCTCCAACGAAAGCTAAACTCTTTTGACATGAACCGCTTTTGTCATTAAGGGGGGCCTTAAAACACAAAGACCATTTACATGAAACTGAAATGGCTGAATTTGCTGAAGAAAATGTACATTTGCCTGCTTCTGCTGAAAAACTGCAGTTTTTTTTATTTTTCCATTTAAAGGAATGTTTCAAATTTGACTCTGTGGAGCATGAAATGTGTTTTTGTGGGAGTAATGGCTGAAGTTTAAATACTGAAAGAAGTTGAAGTGGCAGCAGAGGTGCAAGCACTGTCAGAGTAATTACTGAAAGACATTGATGTGGCACTTGTGGTGTCAGCACTGAAAGAAGAATGAACATTTGACTGAAAATTTGAGGATGGGTCAAAGCTCCTTGACTTGAACACTGGATTTTCCCACGGCACTAGAAGCATAAAACTGAGTTTAGTTGATAGTTCAAAGTGTGGTACCTCGTAAGGATGCAGCTAAAGGTATGAGGAAGTAGTTGATGTTTAAATTTGAGTAGGTTTGAAGCTTGTTTGAACATTCTGCCAATAGACTTTCATTATAAAAATTGTTATAATAAAATAAAAAACAGGCAGTGTATGATTTACAATATTTACAATAGAATTCTGAGCATGACAATAACAACGGTACTCTGATAACCTTTTTCACTGCTCTCCTCTCTGTGGTTCTTCTGCCCAGGTGATCCACTGGAATTCTCCCAAGAAGCTGCGAGTGAAGAACAAGCATGTGGAGTTCTTTCGGAATCTCTATCTAACCTTTCTGGAGTACGATGGCAACCTGCTGCGGCGAGAGCTGTTCGGATGTCCCAGCGAGGCCGACCACAACAGTGAGAACGTAGGTGGAACTGCTTCAGTATTTCTTGTTGTGGTGTCTATTTAGTGCTGAAGATATGAAGGGTGGTGGTAAACTAGTGTTAAGTCGACTGAAGCAGGTAACAAAACTTTTAGCTCCTGAGCATTTGAAAAAAAATGTCCTGAGCAAAGAATAAGTTAACAACCCTTAGAGTCTAACCAACTTTCAATACGACTTTTTAATACTCAATGCTACAGACACAGTTTGGTTGGAGGTTTGACGTTTATTTCTGTATTTAAGAACTGTTGTTTTATTATAGCTCTGCACATTGTGAAAGTGATGATCCAGTGGTCCGACAGGGTGTGACTGAAAAAACTAAACCTTTGACTCTCCTTTTTTAAAAGAACAATTTACCTCAGCTCAAAGAAACTGATATTCTCTCCTTTTGTAATGTTTTTGTAATGTTGCTTAAAAGGATCCAAGTGCTGAGAAAGCACCACAATTTCAGACTTCAAAAACAATATAGATCTTTGCTGAAGACACAAATGATGAGGCTGATCAGTCAAGGCAAACTATGGGCTGTCAGTCCCCGCAGCGGGATTCCAGCCCAACCGCGCAAATGTCGAGGTAGACCTAGGACCGTATCAGCACCCTGGACAGCAGTCGTGACTGTTTTCTTCTGTTTTCTGGATGCATTTATCACATCAATTATGAGTCAATTCAATTATGAGAATGAACCTTCAAGTTCAGCCTAACAATGTTTTTTAACAATATTGTGACATAGTAGAATTTGTATAGCAAAGTAAGTATTGAATTGTGACCTTATTTGTCAAAATTGTATCGCATCATGGCAAAGAGTAAGGTTTACATCCTTAACAAAAATGTACATTACCTAAAATTCTGAATCAGGGAAACCTCTGTATGCCATAACATGGTTTGTGGTTATCAGATGTCATGACAATCAACTGAGTCAGGAAGCTAAAGCAGTCAGCAAATTATGGGAAATGTTCACTGCCTCCATAATTGTTTCATAAAGGCCTCATGAATAAAATGAAGCATGAATCTTCAGCTGCACTGAGTATTTCTCTGAACCTAGTTTAGCAAAATAAAATTTCAGTATGTGTGTGGATTGTTTGTCCTGTCAGATGTAGAAGGTGTCCATGTTTTCTAAAGAGAGAGTTTTCTGTTTGTGCTGCTGCTTGGTATATGGTATATTAAACTCTACCATTCTCTTTATGGCAGAGTTTTTACGGAACTAAACTGTACAAAACAACTGTATGAATTAGCTGTGGGTACTGGAGGTAATATAGCCTCCAGACTGTGAGACGCAGGCTACGCTCTAACAAAGTCCTAACCAGTGCCTGTCTGATGGGGCCTCCTCTGTCAGCTGGAGTATGATGCTCGATTTCCATCTTGCTGGGAGGAACATATTGAAGGGAGGACTTAATGAGGTGAACTATGAACTCCACTCTGTCCATCAAACTCTGCCTGTAGGAGAATAAGGACATGGTTAAACAGGGGAACAACACACACGAGGATCCAGAACGCAGTCTTCAAGATTTTATCGTGAGTTGAGCGCGTTGTGTCTTATTTATTATTTTTTATTTCCATCCACATGGAAATTCCGAAACAACAGAAAAAATGGCTTTGTCATCCTATTTCCTTTTTATGGCAATTGTCAAACAAGAAATTGTGCTTTACTGCCGTTCTCTGGTGAAAAATGTGGTATTTTTGACACAAACAGTCTGTTACTGCTCTTGGTCTCAGCAGGTATTGCTCTGTTGTGTCCCCTTTGACTCTACCTGTTATTGCCTATCATGGGTTCCAGTGTATATATACTGTATATATTCAATACAGGTGCTGCCATTGCCATATCTTTTGTTTGATAACTGGACAAAATACAGACAGAGAAAACTGGCTTCTCTTCGCTGACTGCAGGCTACATGAGGATTTACAATCATACATCAGCCTGTCTGTAAAGATTTTCCCTACACTTGACACTGGCATTTTCATTTTTATGGAGATTCTATTATCATGGAGAGCTTTTTTTGAAAAGCTCAATTGTCAGTGGTTGAGAGGTTGAAACTATTGAAATCCAGCACTGAACTACAAATTAAAACTTTCACCACAGGTATCTATGGCCAGGCTGCTCTTTACCCCTTGTATCAAGCATAAACCCAGTTTTAGTTTAGCATGTTTGCATGCTAACATTTGGCATGAAAAACAAGGTACAGCTGAGGCTAATGAATGCTATTAGCATTAGTTCTTCAGCTCACACACCAAAGTGTTGGACAAATTGACATTTTGACAGTGCTAGATAAAAGTCAGGGGATCACCAAGTTATGTAGGATTCATTAGGACCATAATTGTCTAATTTGATCATATTTCACAATATTTCAATCTGGACTAATGCAATCAACAGACCAACATTGCCATCCCCACAGCACTAGCATGACTAAAAATTAATCTGTTTCTCCCTGTATATTCCTCATTGAACCTGCTTGATAACCTTTTTTTGTCCATTGAATTTCTGCATCGGTCAGCCTAGAGAAGACTGTTTGACTGTGTGCTGCTGAAATAACAGCTGGTTCTGAGGACAGTGACAGCCCTAACAGTGGCAGTCAGAGCTGATGTGGACTGAACAGATGGATGCTTCACACACCACTGACATCTTGTGTCTGCTGTAAATTTGGGGGTTAGTTAAAAAAATATCCATATTAGGGAAGATGTTGAGTCGCAGTCCTTTGTACAACTGAGTACAACACCATGAAGCAAGTGTGCAGCACTGCAGAGACACAAAAACACAGAATCTCCAGAGAGAAATTGGGGAGGCAGCGAGATGCAGCCAGGAGGAGGCTATGACAGCAGGCTTTTCAGTCCGCCTTCCAGTGTGTCCATTCAGAACAGGTGTAAAGACTTTGACTTAGACATGGTTGGACCACGTGTTGTATGACCTGGTTTGTTTGAAGCTTACCAAGGTCTTGATACACCCCTGGAAGTGTCCAGCATACTGTTTCTCTGTTGGTGTTTTATCATTCAGGCAGTTGATGTGTCACACCTCCTCAGCTTCTAACCTACTGAAGGTCACCATAGTCAAGAGTTGGGTTTTTACAGGACCAGCCACTATGGAGTTGTAGAATTATTTAAGTGTCAGCTCTGTGGTCAGTTAATCACATTATAATTTTCCTTCATGGTGTGCCAGGGCCTTTTTTTGCCAACACTAAATCCTAATGTGTCCTTTACTCAGGAAATAGTTTGCTCACTCAATTTTTCAGAGTTTGAGCAGCGATTTAAATCCCATTAAAGTGATGATTAGACTAATGAAGTCACTGAGGGATTGGATCCAGCAGCACATTGCAGACCGGGCTCCTTCAGGGCCACAGTGCCACTGCAGCCCAGTCACTCACGGCAACTCCACTAATCACACTGTTCGAAGCAGAGCGATGCCACACACCAAGTCCTGTGCTGACAGCCCCTCAGCCATGTCTTTCTGCTGTTCCCTAAAGCAAAATGACTATGCTGTGTATGTGGAGCTCATCTTCACTTGAATTGAAATCAAGTTACATACACCTGAGCACAGAATGCTGACATCCATTCAGACTTTGGTTGACGTGTTGCTCTATTAACACATTAATTACTTTTACAGTACGCATGCACTGTGCAGAAGGATCCAGTTTTGTTATCAGCAAATCCTGTGCCACTGTTTGTGTGTGACATCACATCAGAAAGTTGGCAAGCTAATCAGGGAGAATTAATTGCATTTTATTTGCATTAAATTGTAACAGCTAGGTGCTAAA
This sequence comes from Maccullochella peelii, assembly GCA_002120245.1. Taxonomy (NCBI): domain Eukaryota; kingdom Metazoa; phylum Chordata; class Actinopteri; order Centrarchiformes; family Percichthyidae; genus Maccullochella; species Maccullochella peelii. The sequence continues at coordinate 867 of LKNJ01006001.1, read as the reverse complement.
TGGATGGGTTAACAAAGCATGTGACCTTGGAGTCCACAGTCTGTTTGTCGTTTCCTATCACTTTTTTTAACCATAACCATAATCGGTCCCTACCTTAACCAAGCTGTTTTTCTTTTAACCATGATGACAAAGGTTCCCTAACTTTAACAAAGTAGCTGCTTTTAACCAAAACCACGACTTTTCCCTCACCCTAATCAATTCGTGCCTAAACCAAACCTTAAGGCAAGGCAGCTTTATTTATATAGCACATTTCAAACACAGAGGCAATTCAAAGTGCTTTACATAGGCAAAGAAAAACATTAGAAGGACATTCAAAACAATAAGAATAAAATCAATTAAGAAAAAATAAAATGAAATTTTAAAATGAAATGAAATGAGATACATAAAATGAAATAAAATATATAAAATCAAATAAAATACAGTTACAGTGCAGTGAAAAGAGTCCATTAGAGAAACCAGTCAAGCCAATGCACAGGAGAACAGCAGGGTTTTTTATTTTGTTTTGAAAGTGGCTAAAGTTGGGAGATCTTCAGGAAGTTGGTTTCATCTGTGTGCACCATCGCAGTTAAAAGCAGCTTCACCCTGTTTGGTTCTGACTCGAGGTACAACTAAGATCTAAGGGCCCTACTGGGTTTATATTCTTCAAGGACATCAGAGATGTATTTTGGCCCAAGATTATTGAGCGATTTAGAAACCAGCAGCAACACTTTAAAATCTATTCTATAAGTAATAGGAAGCCACTATAAGGATTCAAGAACAGGAGTAATGTGCTTAGTTCTCTTGGTTCTCGTTAGAACTCTGCCAGCAGCGTTCTGAATGAGCTGAAGCTGTCTGACGGTCTTTTTGGGAAGACCAGACAAGAGGCCG
>LKNJ01006000.1:0-22044 GCA_002120245.1 Maccullochella peelii | reverse complement strand
ATGATATGGCGCTATATAAATAAAACTGAATTGAATTGAAAGAGAATAAAGGCCCTAGCCATTATTTGAGAATTTACAGTATAAGCATTGTAGTGTTGTTAACAGTAATGTTTTTCTGCTTTGATGCAGAGAGAAGTACTACAGGAAGTTAAATGTTTAAGTGTTTTAAACTAGGCTTAATGAAGGTGTATGTGGGTTAGGGTTAAAATGTCCTCACTGTTGAGTGAGACCCTGTTTTCTCAGATTCATGAACCTCCATCATCATCACTGTCACTTACCACACAGTCTCGCAGTGCGCCCAGGTAACTGTGTCTCCGAGTGTCCGCCAGGAACTTGACTTCCCTCTCTCTGCGGCTCAGTCTATGTCCTGGCTGACAGGAGTAAGTGATGGTCTGAGTGGAGAATCTGCTGTTCAGTCGCAGAAACCTCATCTGCACCACATCTGTTCCTCCTGGATACTCAAACTGGAGATAAGGGGTTTGCACATGAAATGTGATTTAGATAAATAAATAAATAAATAAATAAGTGAAATCCATCTCAGACACATAAAGCAATATCTGGATCAGACACTCACCTGGAAGCCGTCTTCAACTGTGCTCAACCAGTGAAATGACATATTGGTGCCAGAATCCTTCAGCCAAGCTTTTACTGGAACCTGCGGTTAGTCATTAATGTTATCACATTAATATGTTGTGTTTTCCCAAACAATAATAATAAAGGTGTATTTATTTAAAGTTGCAAATATGGTTTAAACTATTAAAATCATCACCAAACACAAACTTAACTAACATTACCGCTGCAGTGAAGACTGACAGTCTCTATACTTAATAATATTTATGTATTATTAAATGTTACATTGTGTACCCCTGAGTCAGATCGGGCAAAAAAAAACTTTGTGGATTTCTTAGCACAAAACAGGAAGCTCCACAGCTCAAATGCAGCTGTGACTAGCAAATACAGTCAATGTCTCCCAGAAGCGCAGCCAATTTCAAGTTCCATTTGAAGGTTTGTTTGTTTTTTTCTCACTTTGTTGAATACAAAAGTTCAAACATGGATAGAACATGACATTAGTTAATCACAATACAACTGAGAACATGACTGCCACTTATACAAGCAAATAAATTAAGAAGTAAAGCAATTAATTTATTTTTATTATTAATATGTCTCAAGGATTTTAAAAAGCCAGCCAATTCATTTTTAAATGCTTCAAAAACAGGAGATCTGAAAAATCTACATTTGAATAAATAGTATTTTGCCAGCAGAATCAAATTGTTTACAGGATATTCAACCTTTCATTAGAATACATTTGTTGTTCCATATACTTGACTTCTTTCTTTACAGGGACTGCATGACAGCAATAAAGTTGAAGAGTTTAGAATTAAATTCTTTCTCAGCATTGAGGAGCTGTATAGCAGAGTGTGCAGCCATGTTTGATCTATGACTTTCTTCCGGTAACACTCGTTGACTTCTTGCTTCTTCACAGAATGTTTTGTTTGTACGCCTCCTGGCGTTTCGAAGAATACTGCAATGGATAGCGTGTGGAGCATAAGCGCTTCTGTGCGTGTTCGTAGCTAACAAGCCATCTGCGGAGGCCCACGCCATGGCATCTCGCACGATCATAAACAAAGCTTAAAAGCCTCCTGAGGACCTAATTAAGACCTGTACACAAACAGTGCTGCAGGAATGAGTCCTAAAACCCAGAAACGAGTTAGCATTTTTGCACTTCCTGTTCCCTCGTCTCCAAGTCAGTGGGTTTCTTGAATGGGTTTTTGCTTCAATACCTGAAATAAGGTCTGTGGTTAACACAAGCTTAAGAGATTTTCACGTTCGGTTCTATGACATAAAATACGTCAGAATTTTGAAGCTTTTACGTGTCTTAAAAAAGGCGGTTGCTAACAAGTGGCTAAATGAGACTACAGAGGTTGTCGGGGACATTAAACGTCATCACGCTGAACACAGAAACTCATCTACTCACTCGTCCGTTGTGTTTATACTCACACTCTTGCAAACTATTCTGACTCAAACTTTCCCAAAGGCTTTTGTAGAACAGGTAAGCAGGCGAATTCAAATTAAAAGTCGGAAGCTTAGTGGTGGTGACGTGGAAGTCATGCAACCGTGGCGTAGCTCGTTTATAGCCTAACATTAGCTTTTTACTTCTGCCGATTGCATTTATGCTTGAGAAATCATAAAAGTGGTGTTCATTAGTGAAGATCATCTTGCTGAACAAAATGTGTAAGTATCATAAACTTTTGTTTGTTTATTTTCTGCAATAATCCAAAATCCTAACGAAAAATCCCATTGGCTAACAGTGGAAGCGACACAATGACATGAAGGCGGGATAAGTAATACATTTCATCCAGAAAGCAATCAACTATTTCTTTTACTTACTTGGATGAGCCCAACCTCAATCTCAGTTGTTTACTTGTTATATATTCTTAAGTGGGTATTTGATATCAAAATGTTATTGTGTTTTAAAGTTCCACTGTGAGGGTTACCTGAGGCTGGAGTGGAGACAGGCACGTCTTTGGCCTTGCTGTGAAGTCACAGTACACTTGGAAGGCATCTGCTGGGCTGCCCTGGTTAGGATCAATGTAATACATCCCTGAAAGAAGGTGTATTTTCAAACACAGTACAAACAACAAACATGTTGTTAACATATTGTCACACTTTGTCAGGTCACCTGGCTATTTCCGGTTTTATTTTGAAGGACTGCTTTTGCTCATTGCGTTTTGGTTTACTTCCTGCCAGTGTTGAGGTTCACCTGTGTTCAATTGCTCACCTGTTTTTCATTAATCCATCTGTATATTTAGCTCAGGTTTTCCTTTGTCTTGTTGCCAGATTGTCTTTGATGTTTCGTCGAGCTTTCGGCGTACGTTCATGTTTAGTCTTGTTTTGTGTTTTGACCTTTTGCCTGTTTTGACTACTGCCTTTGCCTGCTCCACGTCTGCACCTCTGCCTGGTACTCAGGTTGTCTTGGTATTACCTGTGTGTGTGAAGTAAAGACTTTATCCTCGGAGCTTTGCTATTTGCTGTATGTTTGCGGTGTGGTCTTTACGCTTGGGTCTCTGCCAGAATCGTTACACATATTCCTCTGCATATTCACAATACATGTGCATGCATGACCTGCTGATAAACATGAAGGCCATTCTGGATCATGATAAAACATATTATTTCCAGAGGAGCAACAGTTTGTATTTGTTCCTTAAAATACCTTATCCTTGTAATTATTCAGAGCATCAGGGAATGATCTTGTGTCAGTCTCACCATTAGTGGAGTTGGGGTGAGCGAGCCACAGCTCCAGGCATGTAGTAGCTGGGTGTTGTTTGCTGCCGTCTGGTGGGTTTATGAACCAGCGAAGATCTCTCTGTAGGGAGTCCAGCAGAGTCTGGACCAGGATGTAGTTGGGCTTGTCTGACATGTACATGAGCTCCTGAGATATTAATTGCAAAATAAAGGACATACCAGATGCATGGATGAACCGACACAATAACTTGAAGAAACAAGTAACAATTTAAAGGGGAACTCAAATTTTACAGATCAAGATTAGTTTACTTGTCATTTGAAATACTACTCGGAGTTCTACCTATAAAAGCAGTTGTATAATGTCTTAGCAATCCCCCAACTTTATGGAAGTGCAATTCTAAAGTGCTTGGGTACACCTTTAAGACCAACTAATCATTCGAGAAATAAGATGAGGATATTAAAATAAATGTAATAAACAAGATGAGCACCAGAAACAAGAATATAGTTGATGCACTGGATTCAAGTAACATTTGATTCACCTGCTAACCAATCTTTTTAATCTCTTGAATTTTAGATAATTAATTAATTTGGTTTTGTTTTACATGCTCTTTTTTGGATGGATATCCAAACCATGAAGAGTGTTTATAAGATAAAATAATATAAGGCTTTATTAATCCCCAGTTACATCAGCACAAGAGGTAAAAAAACAAAAATAACCATTTGATTGGAATAAAGAAATAAGAAAAGAAAGAAATAAGAGAGGTTACATTAAAAAGCTACATACATAACTTACTTTAGACTATAAAAGTTAATTGTGCAAATATTTCTGCAAAAGAAATGATAATGCACTACTTGACTCAGTATGAGTCATACTGATGTAGAAAACAGGCAGCCAGGGTGTGTTTATTATACAGGATATAAATCCTGTATATGAGTAGGTATGAGAAGCTAAAGTAGTACTAATAGTACCAACACAATGATTTTTTATCTATTAAAATGATTAAACCTTTGAGCTATTTCAGGTGGATAAGTAAAATAATTCCTACCATCAGAAAAAGTTGAAGGTGTCTCAATATGTCTTTATAGAATTTGATAGATAACATTTCAGGTTGCTTTAATATCTTTTATATAGGCTTTATATATACTTAGGGGGGTGGGATTTATTAGTAAGCCTTGGTTTGCCTGAAGGTGGAGGCAGCTTACCAGACCTATGTGCCCTCTCCATCTCTGTCTTGAGGGGATCCAGATTCAGTATCTCACAGAGTAGCTTCCTCGCTTTTTCTTTAGAATCAGACAATTTCTCACTGGTAGATTCCTGGTCATCAATAATAATATTATTTCGTCTTCAATGTCCTAGTCGACTTTTCTTTTCATAACTTTTTGTGCTATTGTTGTTGTGGTTCTTTCACAGTCTGATGCTGAATTTACTTCACATCCTGATATTACTGCCTCAACTGTTCACAGGCTTAATAGCATCTTTCAGATGTGTAGTGTTCATTTCTGAAGACGTGCACAACCAGCACTAAAGAGAAGAAGCAGAGAAAGGAAATAAAAGCAGGATACGCGGCAGCCATCATGTGCACACAAACACACGATGGCTCTAAGCCATGCAGTTACCAGTCACATTTACCTTCAGCTGAGTCAGTGTGAGGTTCAGGGAGGTTCCTGGGGGTCCAGGTAGGCCAGGTGGACCCTGACAAACAGAATGTGACCTGTGAATACAGATGCCCCTGATGTGTGGTGTTACACATTTCTGTTACTCGATGCAACAAAACGTGTGTCAGACTGTATTAGAAACAAATTATGATTATTACTAAACTGCATAATTCCTTTGTGAATTGCACTGTACTGAGCAGAGCTTACATATGAGGACATCTACTCACAGGTTGGCCTTTCTCTCCAATAGGACCTGGTGGTCCAGTAAATCCTTTCAGGCCCTGGTGATGACAAATAGCATTTATATCTATATATCCAATATACATTTTCATCAGGTTTCGAAACAACCTCAAGCAATTTTGGTTTTGGATTTACCCACCTTTTGTCCAAACAAACCCTAAAAACAGAAAAGCAGATGAGCAGATGTTAGTAGTGTTGTTTATTCTTTCCATCATCAGAGCAGTTATTATTGTTGGCCAAAATGTCAGTTACTGGAGATGACTTACAGGCAGCCCAGGCAGGCCTGGAGCACCTCGTCTACCTGGTGGACCGATATCCCCCTAAGAGATTATTAGTGCACAGTTAAGGGAACAGAATGACTCAGACCTGATGGGTTTTTTTTTTTAAAGGTTTTATGGTTCATTCAAACAGGAAATGAAAAAATGTGAAAAACAACAAAATGGGGATCCACTCATTAAAAAACTGCTTCATAGCACTACTAGAGGTCAAAAACTCCACAGGATACCCTTAAGAGGCAGACCAGCACTGTACTCATGAGCTATGTTGGTGGAAAATCTAACTTGGCCCTGTTGTTTGTGGTTTTACCTTGATTTGACTGTTGATGACTGACACAAGCCCAAATTCTGTGCAATCTTATTCACAGTTAGCTGCATCATGACCAAGACTTCTTAAGGGGAACCCTGTACATGAGCTAATTTTCAGATAGAAATGGCTCCTTTGCTTAGAGGTATCTTGAGAAATGTTGATATCACTTTAAGTGAGAACATGTAGCTTATTGAGACATCATCACAATCTGTCATTGTTACAGCCCAACGGAGACCACACATAATGTATACACCAAGGCCATAAAGAGCATAAATGAATTATGCAGCTCATTCCGTGAATTAAGTCTTATCAGTGGCTAACATTCAAAAATGGAAACTGTTTTTTATCTATACATAGTGCATGTACTGTTTCAGCAAATCATGTCTTCATGACTATGCAATCATAAGGTAACTTTTGACTAAAACCAACTGAGCACTCTAATGAATTACCAATTTAAAGTTTCATTCAAAAGAATCATAACATAAAGTTTGTGATGATCATGATTTTTCATGCTGGATTTTTCAAGACTAGAACCCAATAGCTATCTGAAAGTAAAAAAAAAGCACACTGAAAAGTCTAAAACAATATGGTATTCTTTGGAATAATTGTCATCAGTAATTTAATGTAAAGAATTATGTGTAAGTAGTAGTAAATAGGTTGATAAAGAGTTGCAATACACTGACATGGTCCTAAATGATTGCATAATCATTTTGGGAACCCTGTTAACTGAAAACTATCATGCAGGTTTATTGATATGAATGCACAGAACTAGAACATCTGTGCTCAAACACTGGCAATATGCCTGCCATTGTTTCATTTCAAAACTACAAATTAAATAGCTACCTACATCCCCAAAACAGCATTTAGTATTTAGAGTTAAACTGAAGAGCTGCCATCAAAAATCATTTTGTCATTTTGTTTGATTAATTTTACATCAATATTTAATGTCTTACACTGGATTATGTATTCTGATGTGAGGAAAGTTGAGGTAAATTGTAATGTCTAATGGGCTTGTGTTTGATGTGAGCACAGCGTTACTTCACCTGCTCTCCCTTTTGACCAGCTCTTCCTGGCTCTCCAATAGAGCCTTGCATTCCCTGAAACAACAATATGATATACTATACATAACTACCCACACATTAAAGAGCATCAAGTAGTTATGTGTAGTGTTCAGGAAAGCTTACAGGGAACACTACAGTGATGCATAAGCTCACCTTTAACCCTTCTCCACCAGGAGGGCCAGGGGGTCCCATAGCCCCAGGTTCTCCCTGCATAGTGGGAAATACAGAGTGTATTCTCATAAAAATCATAACGTGTACAACAGCCCATACAGGTGGAAGAGTAGAATCAGTTCACTTTTATTTAGTCTGCTGTCTGACTTGATGTAGACGTCCTGCTGTATGTGGATGATACAGTGATTTATGTACATGGCTGCACAAAACAGCCAGCTGCCCTTAAACTTTCTAATGCACTGAGCCATATTACAGCTTGGCTAAACAGATTATGCCTTCAGTTAAATGTAACAAAACTGTAAGAATGTTCTTCTCAAAAAGGCAATGTGCCGTACGACCCCTCGAAGAGATACAATAAGATCAGGAAAAAGCTACAAGTTTAAGTATCTGGGTGTCTGGATCGACTGTAATCTGTCCTTAACATCATGTGAAACAAATATCCCAAACTGTGAAGTTTAGTTTGGCTAATTTTAGCTTTATCAGGAACTCAATGGCCACTGAAATGTTATATATAAATGATAGGATAATCTCACATTTCATATATTGTCTGACCATTTGAAACTTCATATAAACATACAAGAAACCAATAGAAACATAACAATATAGTTGTCAGATAAAAAAAACAAAGTCCTCAACAGTGACTACTAATTAATGAATTTCTATTTTGTCTTTAAATTTGACATAATACTACTCCTCCTCCACTTTAAATCTTTATCATACAGTGAGTAACTGTGACCATAAGAAGGATTGACTCAAAGATTTACACATTTACATTAACACCTGGCATTAACAAGCAATCTGGATCTGGATTAGGAAACACATGTTAATGCAGGTGTAAATGCATGCAGAACTCATTGTGATCAGAATGTGATCGCATTGTCTACACCACATCTGTAGGTGGTCATGCTCACATTGTGAATGCAATCCATACAGTGAAAGCACATTCTTAAGAAAAAAGAAAAAAAAACCCAAAAAGCTTCCACCTCTTCCTGTGAGCTTCAGCTGCCCGACAAACTGGTAGCAGTGGCTAGCAAATCTTCAGTCACCAAAAATTTAAATTAAAAATGAATGATTCCCATCCATGGCATTGCTTCCCTTGACCTGGAATGCGCCATATTTGTTAAAAAATCAGCCAACTCCACCTAACTAATTTGCATATTGAGATCTGATCCCAGTGTGGGCTGAATGGAGATAACACGAATGCTAAACAATACCAGGCGTAAATGCAAAGGCCCGTGGATCGGATGTTATTATCCAGATAATGTATCCAGATCCAGATCACATGTTAATACCAGATGTAAATGGGGCCAAATAAGCACCTTCAGTCAGTCAGCATTTTCTATTACAGACACACCTGTATGTATTAACTTTGTGAGATTTGTTGTAGTACTGTATGTTTATGGGGCCTTCTTAAACTTTGGCCAGACAGATGAAAATGTGCCTTATAGGCTAACTCTGATACATGCTTCAGTACTTTTGTTTTCTGTTGAAAAACAAGCATTGTGCCTGACAAATAAATGATCAAAATAAATAAATGAAGTCTAAAGGCCTACCTTAAAGCCTGGTCTACCCATTTCACCTTTTTCTCTACGTGGACCAGGTTCACCCTTTTGGGAAAGATTGTAAGAGAAGAGATGACTTTGCTTTCATCAAACTGAAGAAGTGGGATGAGAACGATACAGCACAACATTCACACTGAGGCTGTCCAATCAGAATAGATCAAGAGGGGATTGTGAGGAACACTGATGATCAAACATAATAAAAGAATGATTCACAACACAGTAGTTCCAAAAAAATCAGATGAGGCTAGAATAACTTACATAGGTACCATGTCTACCTGGAGGACCAAACGCACCCAAATCTCCCATCTTCCCCTGCAGGGCCAGAGAAAGACCAAGACTTGATTCAATATAATACCCTGACTAGCCTAAAGTCATTTTTAGAGTTGAAAGCAAAAGCATTAAAGTCAAAGTTAAGATTTGTGCCAGTAACAACTATAAGATTGTCAGGATCAACAGCCACAACTGACCTTTTCTCCTTGCCTTCCTCTCACGCCTCTATTTCCAGCTTTCCCTTTTTTCCCCTTTAAAAAGGAATAACATTTAGAATTTGGAATGTGAATTCAAGGTCACGTTCATATTAGATGTCAGGTGTGTCATCTTACCCTCTTCCCAATGTGTCCATCCTTCCCTGGACGTCCACTTTTGCCATCACCTCCCTGAAATTCAAACCAATTTTGGTTTAGCCTTATCTTAAACTAAAGGTTTACATAGCCCTTTATTATTATTATTATTCATTGTTATTATTATTGGTCATTAATAATGTCCAAACCAAAAAAAAATCTGCATCACAAAAAATATCCATCTCACTATGTCATTTACTCTAATATTAAGTATCTCAGTCAGTGTCAGTTTGATGCTATTTTTAATGAGAATTTTCTTAAAATGTGTAAGCTTTTACATTACTATCACAATAATTACAGGTGAACAGTTTTTTTTTTACTTGAGAAATCTTTTTTGTGTGTGTGTGTGTGACTAAATCGTCATCACAGCATCATAATGCAGGACTTTTACTGAGAGGCTCTCAGACTTAAAGGATAAAAAACAAAACCAACAATGTGAGATGTTAATCATTAAAACAGATCACAAATACATAGTTTCATGAACAGGAGGAAAGAGTGCCTTTGTTGTTAAGGAACTTAGAAAGATTATCCTGGCAAAAACTTTTGGTCACCTGTTCTTAAGTCATAAACACAGGAGAGAAAACAATTTAGATCAGAATTAGAAAATGGATCACCAGAATTTTTTTTTCTCACTTGCCTCTCAGGGCTTCCGTATATTTATTATTTCAGATGGAATGTTTTATGTGAGAAAAGCAAATTGCATGATGTTGAAAAAGTGCTATCTATCTATCTATCTATCTATCTATCTATCTATCTATCTATCTATCTATCTATCTATCTATCTATCTATCTATCTACACACATGCCAACAGAGAGGTTTGAGCTGACCTTTTGACCTTTTTGTCCTTTCCTTCCCTCCAGCCCAGGTCTACCTTTTGGCCCCTGAAGGCAATACAGATGAAGGTGGTTAATTTTATTGTAAGAGTATTCAGAATACTGTAAATGCTTGTGTGACATAATATGTTCATGTGCGTGTGCGGTTTAAGAGGCAGTGCTGACCCGTGGTCCTGGAGGGCCAACAGGACCCTGAAGTCCCATCTCACCCATGACACCCTGGAGAATGGAAACACAACAGGGTGTTTGTTAGGGCTGCACAACAACTGATATAAAAGATATTCGATGGTAACGTTGGTGTGTTGATGCTAGTGACCACATTTCCCATAAACCCCGTTGCTTTCAGTCCCCTCTCTCCCTTATTGGCATATTCGGTAAAGAAGGATTTTCTTCCAAATCCAACCCAGTGGAACACAGTGTGAAATACAGTGTGGAGTCTGCTAGTGGCTGCTAAGCTTCATGACCGTGGTATCACTTTTAGAGGGAATTTAAACTGCATAAACTGTAAAATATAAAGTATTTTAGTAATTAGAATTAAAAATCTTTCAATATGAAACCTTTTCTATGTGTTAATCTGTGAAGGTGGTGGATTCAATAAAGTAGCTTTCGAAGAAAGTTGTTTTTCTTCCTGCAGTCTATTTCAATTTGATACTCAGCAAATACTGAATTTCCCTTATTTCCTCAATTCATTGAGTTGCCATACTTTTTTATGTTGTGTATTCATAGTGGTGTTAATGCTCACAATGGCCATAGTTATCAGGGTGTTCATCATGACTTTGCAAGCAAATAACATGCTAAGACAAGACACACATTATCAGTAGAGTGCCTGTCTACAAATAGGTTCTCAGATGCTATTTAAAAACATTGACATTGCTGATCCAGAGACTGAGGTTTGAGTTTTGACTGCGGGGCACACAGTAATCCCTGGTCAGAAGACCTTTCAGTCCTGCCTGAAGAGGTTAAGAGTTCATGCCTCTCATAGACACTTTCTGAGCAAGGACCCTTCACATATGAATCCTCAGATGAATAAAATACATTTTATTCACTCAGGAGACATTTAATACCACAAATACCCCTCATATCCACACCAAAACAGATTTAAATGCAGTACCAAGAATTTATAGAGAAACAGCATTTTCAGCTGCCAAAAAGCACAAAGAGGCCATTTCATTTCTTTTACATGGTTACTAAAGGCTACAGTCTCCATTAGCGTCCCTGTGTGAAGTACTGTACAGACAAAATAAGACTAGAAAACCAGAATTTTCTTTTTTCCACTTGCCTCTCTGGGCTTCCGTACTAACCACATCATTCATGCAAAGTACAGTCAAGAATAGATCCACCCCAGGCTCCAGTAGGTTCTCTGCTGTTCCATATCAAAATGCACGCAGCCAAAGTGTTTCACAATACTTCCTTAAGAGCTCGGTTTAGTTTCAAATGAAACATTCACTTCATATTCTCTTCATATATATCCACCAACTGTATCTTTAGGTGACAGTGGCATCATGCAGCCTTTCTTTGCTGTTGTCATCATCTAATGTTTGAAAATTATCCTTTCAGTCCCTAATTGCCCATGTCGTCTCAGTGCAGCATCTTCGGGAAGCAACTATTCTTCAACTAATCCCCTCCAACTGTGGGTTCTAGTCTTACCTCTGGTCCTGGTAACCCTGGAGGTCCTTTATTTCCTGGCAGGCCATTGGGACCCTGCAAACAGACAGGCGGACCATCACCATTAGTCATTCATAAATCTAAGACATCAGTATATTAATCAGTATGTTTTTTTCTAACCAACACTCAGTAAAAGCACTTTTGTGCATGGAGCTACTGTACAATCATGAAAGTCCCTTTCAGATAAAGCAGTCAGAACTGTTGGGATTCTCACCACCTCTCCTGGCTCCCCTTTCTGTCCAGGCTCTCCTCTCAGCCCCACAGATCCAGAAAAGCCCTTTGGACCAGGATCAGCTGGTCTTCCTGTGGCTCCTGCCGACCCCTAAAATATCAACAGTTGTCTTGAGTCATGATTTCATAACATAGGTACAAAATCTAAGAAGAAGTCAACTAAGGTGGTCTTTTGGTCTTACAGGATCAGTGCCTTGTTTATGGAGGATAATTTCACTTAGAAATAACATTGGGAAATGAGATGACGAGGAGAAAACACTGTACACTGGAGTTTTTTTCTAAATCACACTCTGTGAACAAAGGCACTCTGAGTCCTGAGCAGATTAGAAAGCCTTTAATATTTCCTGGCTGACACCAAAGTGTTTCAGCTGAAAGCCTTTGTCAGCACAGACACTAGCACGACGCATGACACAAATAAGTCACATAAGAATCTGAGAGGAAGGTAGGCCTACAGAAATCACACAGGAAATCAGTGAGCAGACACTACAGGCTGCCTATATGTCTTCACAATGAAATGTATATGGAGCAAATCTAAACTGTTCAGAAACGCTATACAACAAATTCCAATACAATATTTATTTCAAAAGACATTTCACATAGAAAGTTAGGCTCCAACATATATGGAGCACTTTTACATCACATCTGCAAAAATGGAGTAAAATCAATGGATTTGTTAAGCCCAGGGAAAGCTGTCACTTTAAGGGTCAAAATCCCAAAAGTTTGCCTCTGAAATAATTTCTATTTAGACTCAGGGATGACCTCAATGCCAACTGCTCTGAGAGAATCAGGGTTATTGCCACAAGTTGTTTTATCATGCCTGGCCATGGAATATTCCTCCAACTCTTAGTTTCTGTTTAGTCCAGCCTACATAATAACATCCACAGGGGCATAGGGCATATTGTGAAATGGCAGTTTAAAAGTCAAAATAAAAAATGTTTTTGGGGCAACCCTCATTAGCAACACTATACTGGTTTGTCATACAGTACTGTACTCCACTTACCACTGGTCCAGGCTTTCCCAAGTCTCCTTTCACACCTAGGCTTCCTGCCACCCCCTGCCGTTAGACAGAGAACAGTGAAGGTAATGAAGCCAGCACTGATAATAGATAGGCTGTTGCTTCACGTTACAGCTATGACTATTTGGCAGCAGTGCTCTGTACCTTAGGACCTGGAGTCCCTGGCTCCCCAGTCAAACCAGCAGGACCTTTGTTTCCCTGTAGAGAGGATAAATCCAGTTTATCAAAAAGTAACTGTATAACATCACATACATCTCTTTTCAATTACTGAGAGGGGTTTGGTTTCTTCAAAAGGTGAACTTTATAAGATTCCATACATGAAATTTGTCAAGTTAAAGGATGGGATCAGATTTTATTTCAAGTTTGTCTTCATACGACACTGTCCATACCAATGTCCATACTGTATGTACGCTGAAAGAGTTATTGGTCGCTGTAATCAATCCATGAAGCGACCCCTTCCTAACGTGACAACACTAAGAAATAGGGGACAAAATCCACACTTTACAAAAATGCTAAATGTTCAGCTGAAGCAAACATGAGGCTTCAGCAGTTTGAGTGTCACAAATCAGTGAGTATCTTCCAAAGTCTTTTTAGTACAAAATTCCCTCTATGTATTTCCATGACGAGTGTTTCCTTGCCAAGTAGCGGGGGAGGGATACTTCCAGCAGTCAAGTGTAGATTTGTCACTGGGAAAAACATCTGCAATAAGCCTACAGACTAAAGACTGCCAGGACAAAGACACCTGCTAACTCAGACTGCTGAAGCCTTGTATTAGCATCAGCAGAACATTGGAATATATTTTTACCCAAAACGGTGCCTGTGGATTTTGTCCTCCATCTCTTCCAGTGAAGTCGTGTTAGGAAGGGGTGGCTTCATGGCCAATGTGCAGAGGAGGAATACAGCGACCCATAATTCTCTCAATGTACTTGTGGCAGGTGAGTATTGTATTAAAACACACTTTAAAGAATCCAAACCTATCCTTTAAAACACCACATTGGTCTTGAGCATGTTTATTTCACAATAGAGCTTTACAGAATATGTTGTGAGATTGTCTACCTTCTCTCCTGGTGGCCCATCAGGTCCTGGAAACCCAGAAATACCTGGGAAACCCTGACAAAAGATGCACATTCACAGCAGTTACTGCAGATAGCAACTGATATTTAAAGTCCAACTGAATTCATATTTAGTCGTCCCTTTTCCCCGGTGAATGTTTGTTTGGTCACTCGTGCAAGTAACTAAGGCGCAGGACAACACGTGCGTTCATGTGTGTAAGTCACTGCTAGTTAAGACGGAGACTATGGAGAATATGGGTTGTTGTTCACAGTCTGTGGCTCTGTATAGCAGACTGCTGTCTAGCCATCAGTCAGTTTGACTATCTGCTCTGCCTCTGACAGAATGCTGACTTTACTGCTTTATGCATGATTTGACTGGCTGTATCGAAATAAGGTCTACGTAGACAGAAAGCTAATATATTCCATCAAATTAATGCAAAACTAGGGGGCGCCGTTATGAAACCAGAAAACATTAAGTATAAATTTCCCCTATTTTGTCAAAGGAGAACACAGGACTAGTGCTTTACAGAGCAGATACTATGTCTGCTGTAGCAGACAAAGAAAATGCTATTTCATTTCAATTGGACTTTCAATTCAAAATGAGATATATGCCACTATGAAAAATGACGCCAATTGAATTTTTTTTTAAAGAATCAGCCTTAAAATAATAAAGCAAAGAAGGTAACTTACCCGTAGTCCTAATAAACCTAATGGTCCAACCTTCCCCCTCAGGCCCCCCTGACCCTGATAATAAAAATACATGGTGAAGAGGAGAGGTATATATAGATAATAGATAAACAGATCATGATATAGGCAGGTAGACTGAAAGCTAAAAAGGTATTAAGGTTCATTACCATGAAGCCTGCATAGCCCTTTTCTCCTTTTGACCCTCTTGGTCCTTGTGTGCCTGGGACTCCTGGAGGTCCCTCTGATCCCAATAGGCCACGATTCCCCACATCTCCCTGTGAAAAACACGTCATGATTTACTGATTTGAGCAGTGCAATAACTAAGAAGTATTCATGCCCCTTGGAAGTTGGACCTTCCAGATACAGCTGTATTTATACTACAATCAACTGAACCCCCTTGACTACAGTGGTCTCCATTTAACCAATAATGTGACCTCTAAAACCAATCGGCTGCACCAGTGATGAGGTGTGCCCTATTACTGTAAAGGGGACGAATACTTACGCAAACTAGAGATGTCCCGAGCCAACCCTGAGGATCAGTATTAGGGCTGATCCAGGCATATTTTAGTGGATCCGTATCAGCTAAAATAAACCGGATCAAAATCTGATCGCTACTGTACTCTACTGGGTTTGTCCACCTCAGCCTGCTAGTGTTGCAGTGCAGCTCTCCTTGACCACAGCTGGCTCTACAGTGCAGCATTTCACTGGATATGCAAGTAAAAATTAGACTGTGTGAATGTGAAAAATTATTTGGTCGCACCAGTGTGACTGACTGAGTTCTGATACCTGGATTGGCAAAGTAAACCGATTCATTAAGCTCTGATGCTAATGAATCTCTTTCGGACTTGGTATAGGCAGACACTTGATATTAAAGGACTCAAATCAGGATCAGGGCCAAAGAAAACTTGATCAGGACATCCCGAATGCAAAGTAATTTGTATTTGTAATTCATTTAGATGACTCTGTAGAGATACATTTTCACTTTGATATTAAAGGGTCTTTTTCTGACCACATTAAATCTACTTTGATTAAATGGTGTAAAACAATAAAACATGAAAACTTCCAAGGGTAAATACTTATACATATTTGTGTAACAGTATATAGGTTGCCTCTAACTTAATGTAAGTTGTTTGTAAGCTCATAAAAACAATGTGCATACCCAGTTAGCCATAACATGTCTATGTCTAAAATGCTACAGTAGCTAACAATACAATGTTGAAATTACCTTTGCTCCTTTGGCACCTGGATCCCCAGGAACACCAGGCTCTCCAACATCTCCCTGCATAAAGAAACAAAATGAAGCAAAGAACCAGCCACGCTCCTACCACAATAACCAAAAAATTTTGAATTAGATTTGCAACGATTAGCCGATTTACAGAAAATTAACCAGCAGCTATTGTGATAATGGTTTAATGGTTTAAATCATTTTTCAAGCAAACATGCCAAAAATGTGATAGTTCTCAAATGGGAGAATTTGTTGCTTTCTTGGTCTTAAGTAATAGTGAATTAAATATTTCTGGGTTTTGAACTGCTGGTCGGACAAAACAAGACATTTGATGAAGTCACATTGGTATGGATTGGATATTGTGATGAGCATTTTTCACTGTTTTTTAAAATATTATAGATCAAACGATTAATGAAGAAATGAATCAGATTAATTGATAACTTTAATAATCTTTAGTTGCAGCCCTAGATAAAATGGTTGTATAGAATGACAATACGTCTAACCTCTTTGCCCCTCTGCCCAGGCTCACCCTGCAGCCCGTGGGAGCCCTGAAATCCCGGCTCTCCCTTCGGTCCCTTGCGTCCTGGTTGTCCTTGGGGACCCAGAGCTCCCTATTTCAGGATAAGAGAGGATTTCAGTGTTTGACAGTTGTCTGACATTGTCTGCTGTGATTGTCTGAGTTAAGTAATCTGTTGCTGAATGTATTTCATTCTTTTGCAGCCTGAATAGACTTACACACCCTGTAAGTGATCACATCTCATGCTGCTTTGTTTCCAGTTTGAATGCCTGGTTTGTTAACATGACTACAACTGAAAAATGGCTGAAGTGACTCTTAGTGGGGATTCAGACCAAAAACAGCCCTGCAATAAAACAACGCAGGGGCTGTGTTGTTGGGGTTTTAGATACTGGCAAGACATGAAATACGATCCAGGAAGTCCAGTTGGAGTAACAGATTAATGCGTTTAAAGGCTTATCAGACGAACACTGCACAAGAGTTTGTAACTCACAGACTGGATTTTACAACTCTGGAAAGTTATCATGGAGACAACTATTTAATCTTTTGCTACAACGAATGCGAGGTAAACAGTAGAAATACACAGTTATACAGAGGAATGTGCACTGGCATGTATGTGATTGACCAACGCAGTGCCTTGCTGGATGATGTCTCGTTGTGTTGCAGAAAAAGTTGAGCCTGGTTCAACTTTTCTGCCAGACGACCCTGCGTTGTTTTGCTGGATCCCGCTGTGTTGGCACTGCTGCACTGACTGACTGGCTCCATTCAAATTAATGAGAGGTCTGCGTTTTTTTTCACGTGGGGCTAATGTTGGTCTGAACGCGAGCCTTAGGCTAAACCAATACTTTTGAACTGAAGTACCAGTATTTTTCTATTTCTATTTCTTCTAACTGAACAATAGGTGATACTAAAGAGCAACTTAGCCCTGGCTGAAAATCTTGATTCTGTTGACCTGCAGTGGTTTAACTTCTCATCTTGCTGCAGTGATGTACAAGGGTACTTCAGGGTGTGTCAGTACACCGTGACATCACTGTTGGATGTGGTTACAGTTGCAAGAGAGCACACTTCTGACCACACCCATCAGTGATGCTGGCTGTGGTGCAGGTTTGTGCTGAATAACGATGATATCAACTATTGACGATTATAGACACATTTTCTGATTGTTAATGTCTCTGCCTATTTTAAGAATGTCAGTATGTATGTACTGGGCTAAATGTGATCCTATGTAAACAAACACTGTTTACTGACAAAACCTTTGTGCACTCAGTAGGAAGTTAACATAAAGGAAGTGCTTGAATTCTGTTTTTTAAATATTACACTTTTACTATCCAACCTATCCAGTGCCACCATGTACATAAGATACATTCCCTGTTTCTTACACTGACACAGTGGTGTTTTTTTTAATGAAACTGCATTAGTTTAATCCAACTGAGCACACGCTGTCATCTGCAGAACCTACTGCGGTCAGTCCCCATTGCTCTTGTCTATCCATGTGCTTGTGTATACACAACACAGCTGCGTCTCTCTGACAGTGACAGTCGAGCTGTGGCTGGTAGTGCTATGAGTCCACAGATGAACCCCCCAACACAATTACAACAGTACAATAGATCTGAAAATACAGACCATTGTCCAACCCTAGTGTGGTCCCAGGTGCGACACATGTGAAACTACTAAAGGGGGCAGTGAAACACTGCTTTTCAGCCTTATATTAAGTTACTCTTCAATAAAACATTAATATCATTAATACATAATGATATAATCAGCATGTGTCTTTTTAAATAAAATTCTGTAATAATATCACAGACCTGGTCAGCTTTAGCTCCAGGTGTCCCTTCTTCACCAGCTGGCCCTGGATCACCCTACAAGCACAATCATACTTGTCAATAACATTATAGCAAGGTTCTTCAATACTCTATAAATGGTTATTTTATTAGATTATATAATACTGAAGATAAAAAAAAAATAACTGCAGTATCTTGGAATGAGTACATTTAATATCTGTCTGAATGCATTATATGATACTCTGAGTGGTGCAGTGTGATCAGTGAGCTAACTGACCTGCTGCCCATCCAGACCTGGAGCACCAATATCACCAGCAGGACCCATTGCTCCCTAAAAACAATAAATACGCCTTAATATTACTTAAATTGCTTGAATGATTCTTTCTAGGCTTGGACTAATTTCAGTTTTCGACCACTGATAACAGTATTTCTGCAACTGAAGCTCTTGTTAGCCAGTATTTTAAGCCAATATTCAGTGTCTTCAAACTTGAAAACCATGCTAAAATCCATTACCTCTTCTCCTTTCTCTCCAGCCTGACCCACCAATCCAATAATCCCTGGTGTTCCCTGATCAGAAAAAAAGTGATCTTGCACCAAAGATACACTGAACCACAACATGATCAGTATACATGCTGCATCACAGATCTTTATATCAATATGAAATGGAAAGAAATGTGAAAAATACCCACTCACTGGAAACCCTCTAGGTCCGGGCGGCCCAGGTGGCCTCGGAGGCCCCTGGCTCCCTGGAGGACCAGGGCTCCCCATGCCACCCTCTGGCCCTGGCTGGCCTGGGGGGCCCTGAAATCATTTAGAAAGAACTTAACAGGAGTTGATAACAAGTTGGGGTTTACCAAAAATCTATTAAGGAAAAATCTCAGAACGCACTAATATACGATACGTCATCGAGATGTGAAGTTTTGGGTGTTTGGGGAAAATTTGGGGAAATATTTTTTGGTGCACCCACTTTCCCTTAACCGTTATTTCTTCTACTGGCTTTTACTTTTCTACCAAAGAAGAGGAATGCACTAGTGGTAAATGGAATGGTAAATGGACTTTTACTTATATAGCGCTTTTCAACCGTTGAAACGGTTCCCAAAGCGCTGTACAGTAACCTAAGCTTTTAACAGTAGTCTAATTCACCCATTCACAGTAGTGAATAGTGGTCTGTCTGTATCTGCATCTATATCTCCTTATTTCACTAAAACATCTGTATTCAGATTTACCAGAAGTGGACAGGCCCTACACCAGAAGTTGTTGGAAAACATTTAGACTGCCTCATTTTCTGAGCTTAACTATTAACTATTAATGGTCCGGGTAGAAATGAATAGTGGAAATAGAACAGGTAGTTTTAATAGTAGGACAATACAAGTCAGAATTGCATTGGGCCATACTGCATGACTTTCTGTAAAAACTGGAGGTTGTGTATAAATAAAAAGTGCCATAATAGCTCATTGGGCAATATTGCATAATTAGAAATGTAATGGAGGTCCAGGTGAAGATAAGGTTGGTTTAAAGTGTTTCATAAAAAGTGTAATTGACAATGGGTGGGTTCTAGCATAACTGCAGAGAATGTCAGCTACTGACACAGGCCCAGGTTTGTTTGTATTAGCTTTTTTCGCTAGAAAGTGACATGGCTCAGTCAAAGTTAAAAAAGTCCCAATCACTTTTTAGCTCCTGATGCTTTATTTTACCACTGCTGATACCAAGTCTAATCTAATATTCAGTTTTGTTTTGCTATATTATGTTTGGCAATGCAATATCTCTGCCTGAAGAAAGCAGGGAGGGGGTGGCTTTGACACTCTCTGTGCCCAAGGGCCCATTGTCATTATATTTTTATTTTTTCCAGTTGTGGTTCTCTATTTTTAATTTTCTTGAAACTTGTGACAACATCTGGATGCATGTGGATGCACTGGGGAAAGATAATGTCACGAAAATGATTTGGAGCAGGGAGAGAAATGTCTGTTGATGGATGATGGATATACTGAGCCAGAAACAACACTATGTTTCTGTAAGACCTACTCACTGGCCGTCCCTGAATGCCTTTGGGCCCCAACTCTCCTTGACGGCCCTGAAGGGAAGAGATAAACAAAACAACAATAATGTCAGGTTATCCTCTCACATTATGGTGGTTGATGATATTTGAAGTTTTTAGGGTCCAAAACAGCCATGTTCTCACCTGTGGTCCCGGAGGCCCTCTCTCACCAAGAAGGCCCTGCAGACCCTAAGAATAATGTTTGAATACAGACTACAACCAAGATCAACCATTTCTGCCCACCATAGCAGAGTATTCAGTGGAAAGTGAAAAAGGGCATGCATGTGTATTTGTGTACTAGATTCAAATCCATCTACTACACTCACTGGAGGGCCAGTCTTTCCTGGGATGCCAGGAGGGCCTCTGACACCAGCATCTCCCTGCGACAGTCAACAGAAAACACTGCAATCACATTTCAGAATGACAAAAATGCACAAATAGCTTTGAATGTGAGGTTAATCACTGTGTGGTTTACAGCTTGACCAATTTAGAATTCTAATATCTGAATTTTCTACTGAAGAAACAAATATTTGACAGCTGTCTGAAAACATGCATTCGATATAGTTTGGGGTTTGCTGCTGGTCTAAGCCTAATTAGCTAAGTAATCCATATGTGATGTTTATAGATTCTATACCACATTCCTTACACTAAGGGTGTTACTATGTTGGTTGTTCAGAAATGGTAAACCTGCTGAATCAAGACTGAAGCCTGCGTATTGAGTCATTACACTTGGAAGATGTAGTGATTCTGATACAGAGTGTGTTCTGTGACATTGTAGCAGGAATCATGCCTTACCCTTTGCCCCATGTGGCCTGGTCTCCCACTCAGACCCACTGCTCCGGGGTAACCCTGTGGAGAAGTTGAGATTTTATGTTTACATTCAAATGTGATTTTAGACTAATTTCTAATGTGCTTTTGTTTTGTTCCATCCTTCACATAAATTCGTACTCCAGCATTTCAGAAGTGAAGCATTTTTGCCTGCCTCATTTTGTTGACTTTCTCAGATTTTGTTGGTTTGGTCATTTTTGATTTTTGTGCTTCTACCATGGGTACTAGGCTACGTAGTTAAATGTTTTCTTTTTTTGTCTGTTTTAATTGTGTTTATTGTTGATATAGCCTACAACTGGGAGTCTGCACAGGGTGTTTTATTTTGAAAATTGATCGGCTGTTCTATGCCATTCCTGTGTCTGACTTCCTGCGTGGCTCAATCTGCTCTGCACGGCTTCTGTAGAGTTTGCGCAAATTTTAAGCGAAACAGAGTGTAGGGGAAACACGTTAAAGTTATATTATCAAATACGGGGCACCACCTTCAATCGAAGGAAAATAAAAATTATTACCTGAGGGATGAAAACTCAATACATTGATCATTGATCTCTACTTTAAAGAAACGTCCACAGACAAAACTTGGTGTTAGATATGAACATTTATTTATAACTAAATATTTATTAACATGTCAATAGTGTGAATATACGAGACATTACGTAATGATATGATGTGAAATAAAATCAAATAAAGTAAAAGAAAGGTTTGTTTGGATAACAATTTCAATAATGAATTATCTTTGGCGATAGTAATAGGAATATGTGACTTAGGTAAAGAATGAATAAACGCTAGGTTATTAATTTCTTTCTCTAAGACCTAAATTTAATATTCTGAGCCCTATCCGACATCAACTCTTTATCACAGCAGCAGATTGAGTTTTTGCCTACTTTTGCAGATCGATTCGATGAAGTCTTCTGGCAGAGGGACCAAACCTGTCGCTTTCAGCTCCTGTTTCCCGTCACGGTTTCCCAGCGAGGAATCGCTCACTGGAACACGGTGGTAGTTAGTTGTCTCGAGCAGCGATGTTTCTGGTGGTCTTGGATTG
>LKNJ01005999.1:1404-24744 GCA_002120245.1 Maccullochella peelii | reverse complement strand
CATTTGCTTTTGCTATTCCTCTTTTGCTTTTGCCTTTTCATTATTGCTTTTGCTTTTCCCACATTGCTTTTGCTTTTCCTTTTCCCCCTTTTAACACTCTTTTAACACATCTTCCACCATCCTCAAAACACAGTCTGGTTTGAAATATTCCTCCACATACTGAGCAAGTGTTAAAAGAACTTGTTGGACACCTCTCCTTAAATCTTGCTCCACTTCTGCCGTGATGTTTCCTNCACATTGCTTTTGCTATTACTTGAAGGGCCAAGCTGTCAATCAACTGGCTTTGGGCGGGCCTTCCTGCCCAGGCTGAGTAATCAGTTCATGCAAACATGAACTCCCTTTTAACAGGCAGAAGCCTCGAGCAGAACCAGGCTCTGGGTGGGCGGTCATTTGCCTCGACCAGTTGGGTTGAGAGAGCGAGCAGGAGGAAAGCGAACATACAGTAGCGCAGACAACAGAAAGTAGACACTCATGCACAGTGTGAACGGTTAGTTTGAATCGGGGGAGGAAACATCACAGCAGAAGCGGAGCAAGATTTCAGGAGAGGTGTCCAACAAGTTCTTCTAACACTTGCTCAGTATGTGGAGGAACATTTCAAACCGGACTAAACGTGTGTTCCGGTTTAACTGGTGTTGAATTAACTGGTGATATTCTTGTGCGTGAGGCTCAGGTTGCGATGGCGATCTCAGGACGCTTAAAGCGAGGGCTGCGGCATAGGTGACTGTGTCNCCTTTTGCTTTTGCCTTTTCATTATTGCTTTTGCTTTTCCCGCATTACTTTTGCTATTCCTTGAAGGGCCAAGCTGTCAATCAACTGGCTTTGGGCGGGCCTTCCTGCCCAGGCTGAGTAATCAATTCATGCACACATGAATCCTGCTTTTGCAGGAGCTTTTTAGCGCAGACAACAGAAAGTAGACACCCATGCACAGTGTGAACGGTTAGTTTGAATTGAGGAAGGAAACATCATGGCAGGAGTGGAGCAAGATTTAAGGAGAGGTGTCCAACAAGTTCTTTTAACACTTGCTCAGTATGTGGAGGAACATTTCAAACCAGACTATGTTTCCATTTATTGTCTTATTCTTTCCCAGATTTATTCTTTTTTATAGCACTCCTATTACTCCATACTGATGTCTGTCTGGTAAATATGAAGCTACCCCCAGCAGCCGGTTAGCTTAGCTTAGCATTAAGACTGGAAGCAAGGGGAAACAGCTAGCCTCGCTCTGTCGGTTAGACATTTTACTAAGTCGGTAAAATAAAAAAATTGAATAAAAAGTAATGTTATGAGCATGAAGTTATAATTTTGAGAGAAAAAAATCATAAGCATAAGTCATAATATATATATCTCATAATATAATGATTTTTGCTGGTAAAATTATGACTTTATTTTCATAGCATCTGACGTTGTAGTTTAAGGTCTAGGCTCATAAGAAAAAAGAGAACTTTACTCAGAATAAAAATTCACACATTATATGCCTCTAAAATGTGCATTTCTCAGCTTTTTCATGACACTACATGCATGTCTTAAGCACACACACCTGTTACTTTGTGCAGAATATTTTGAAGTAAACACCCACATACTCATTAGCAGGTGTGATCACAGCCTTGCTGCTCTGCAGAAAGCAAGAAGTGACAGAATCAGTGGCTGCGTCCTGAACTCACCTACGGTAATCTCCTCATGTGACCCAGATTACATTGCCCAACATAGGCCCGTGGGTCAGAGACACTGCTGATCCTACAGTCCAGACTTTGCTGGTACTATGCAACACTGTGCACCAGGCATACAAAGACGGCCTTGTGCTGATGCAACAAAAGGCAATAGAGAACATCAAACACATCTGTAGAAGGAACACCCCCACTGGAGGCCAGAGGCAAATCCCCCTCTGTGTGCGTGTGTGCTTGTGTATGTATTTGTGCATGTCTGCTAATGATGCGTCAGTTTGTGTGGGACTTTATCGCACACATTCTCCCCACAGAGCTGGACCCAGTGTCCCTGTGAGGGCCCCACAGAGGGGTTGGCTGTGTCCTCTGGATAATCAGCTGGTCTTGACGAGCAGGGTAACAGCGTAAACTTTGCCCAGCTCCGGCTTCCCGGTTATGGCCCTTTCTGCGTCAGAGAACAGATACTCTGGACCCAGAACTGCTCTGATTACAAGGCTGTCTGGAGGGAGTCCAGTGCAAGGAGTGGGCCTTGTTCACAGTTTAGTAGTTTGCAGGGGGTAAGAGTGACCCCCAAGAATGAGAAATAATATCCCCCACACATACAGAGATTGTTTGCTTTCAAGGTTCTCACAATCCTGCCAACTCTCTCCTCCTCTTCTTCTTACTCCCCCACCTCCTTTATACTCTTTTAAATCTCCACAGTGAACAAAAGGCCTGTTGAACATTTCATAAGAATGGCATATCCCATTAACGTCATATAAACAGTTTTGTGTGATTCTGTGGACCACCAGTATATGCAGTGTCTTCATAGTTACCCCAGCATTGTTGTCATGTGGGACCACAAGACTAATGACAGCATATGAGAGTCAATGTTATTCAGGTGGTTCTGGATATTGATACATATACATACATGGATATTGTCACAGTGATGAGAGGCTGAGCTGCCCTGTGATATTTGCTGTGTGGTTCAGTGGTATGACAGCAAGATGAGGCAGCATGGAGTGGGCAGTAGTGGCAACAAAGGATCAGAGGAGGGCAGTGGGAGGTTTATTGGGGGATGTAGTAGGAGTAGCAGCACAGGTAGAAAACGTTTGCTCAGTTCAAGATATCTGTGTTCTATGATGTTTATATGTATAACAGAGGATAAGGTCTACATGTTAATAATCCAACAGTCTGTTGCTTATTTTAGTTGCAGATTGAAGAGTTTTGGAATATTATATGACATTTCCTATGTCTTTTCATTAAGTCTGAATTTATGTCAAATTTTGACATTATTCATTTAATTATTCACTTCCTGTTTACATAGGACCACAGATATGGTGAGAAAAACATGCATTGGTCAGAAAAACATGGTAAAAAACCCTCCAAAGATAATGCAAATGTTTGGATTTTGCAAATGGTTAAAATTACTATCAACATTTTCATATGATTAAAGCAAATTATTTTCATCGCATACGTTTTGGTGGGTTTTTTGGAGAAAAATTTAACGTGGCGTTGACGACGTACATTGCTGGCAGGCCTTTTTTGATACTGCCGCTGGGGGAGCTAAAGTCAGAAATGATCAAATGATTACACTATTATTACACTATTTACATATAGTGGCTTTGATGAATACAGTTTATAAAATCCTATGAAACCCCTCAGTGATGCAGAAGGTTTATTTCTCTCTAATAATTAAGCTAAGCTAAGATCACCATCTTAAATACCTTCAAACTCCACAAAGAGGCAAAAATGCATCCATGACCCTATGTCACAAGTAGGAAAAATAATAAAACTCCCCTAAAACAAGCTATTCTTTTATTATACACATTTGTTTCCCCCTGAGGCAGAATCACAGGAAATATAAAGAAGCAACACACTGCCTTTACTCATGGCGAAAGCAAAAATAGACACAGTATTTTGGGTGTTGAGTCACTGGGACGTCACATGTACCTGTTACATGTTCCCGTTTGTTCCCTTTGGAGTTCTATATTAACAAACCCCATTTCATTCACACATCTGTTTTGTTTGAGACAATATTGCTTTTGCCATCCTCTTAATTAGATTCACTGTAATTTTCCTACACCTTTCAGTCAACTAATTTCTTTCTATGACTGGAGAAACAACTAAATTGCATATTAAAAGTGAATTATGTGGTAGGCTTATATGGCCCTGGTGCTTCTCCCATCAGATTCAATATGAACAGGCATTTATGAATCAGGATTTTAGTAGCAACAGACTTGAATCTACAAATACAGGTGCGATACACTGCAGCAGAATTTTGCATGCACATTGAGATTTATAAATGACTTGACCAAAATACTTATTCGTTTGAACAGTGACATGCTTTAAAATTTGCTCAACCACCAAATAATTACATATCATGCAAATCTGTACCATGCATGTTTTAGTAGTCTCATAATATTAATGTAAAATGTTTTGAACATGAATTTAAATGGTTTTCTGTGATCCGTATATTTTATTCAACCCACTGTTGGAACAAAACTGTGAACAAAACTAAAGTACAGCTGGAATGCGGTCAGGTCATGTGGGTGCTGCTCATTTTTCTGTGGCTTCTCTCTGCTTATGACAGGACTGGGACAATTGTTGGCCTGGATCTGCAAAACTATTTGCTTGGAGACAGATCGTTTTGCCCCACATTCTGTTTCCAGGCTTGCAAAAAAACAAAAAAAACAAGTACACACAACCAAGCCAACCAGCCAAACACACAGCGCATTTGTCTAAAAAGTGAGGCATACCATATATAGAAAACATGGATCTTATACAAAGGCTTTATGTTGAAAATCATACATTCTTTTCTAACAGTGCATGACACAATTTTTTCTTGCCCTGTGATAATGGAAAAGAAAAGTATGTAAATTCTAAATATTTAGGAAGGCGTTGCTTGCATCCCTCAAACTGAGACATCCATATACTAAACGCAAAACAAACTGTATGAGCTGCCCATATACAGTAGGGGTTATTCTAATCTAAAGGGAGGATTAAGTCAGGTAGAAAAGCATCCTGTTATATTCTTTATTGTCCATTTGTGAAGACACAGCCGGTAATGTTGTTTTGTCCACTGTACCTAATAGCCCTAGTAAGCTTGATCAATATACATTATTGTCTGTCTTGTGAGGTAAATGTCATTAGGTGACATTTGAAAACAGAGCAGTCAGATGGACTTTGATGCGTAAATGTGACCGTTTACAAGACCATTTTTTGTAAAAAATCCAGCATTTTCGAGAAGTGCTTTTATGAGAACTGTCATACAAAGCCAAAAAAACCCAAATTATTAATTGTGAATAAGTGTGTCTAAAGTGTGACATGTAACAATTTAGTCAAAGGCATGTATTAAATATGTGTATATACAGTGTGACAAGGTCAAGGCTTAGCCATCGTTAAGATAACAAACAGCTCAGTCTGTGAACAGCTGATGCAGATATTCATCAGCAGGGGATTTTTCTTCACATGTTGCAGACAGGAGAGTCAGCAGCAGCACAGGGACTTTTGCTCATCACATACACTGTTAAACATAATGTCAGTGAACTTCATTACCCTGTTCCTGGAGGGCTCCTGATGTGGTAGACAATTCCAAACTTATTAAATTCATGCTGAGCCTATGACTAGTTATTGTTTCAGATGACAGCAAAAACACACAAGCATAAGGCCTAAAGACAAACAACAAAAGCATGTGCATGTAAACTCTACTTATGCCCGCTATGCATTTCTCCCTCTTTCCTCCAGTTGATGTGAGAATGTGCACATCAGGGAAGGTGTTACAACAATGGAGCAGTGTTGCCTAGTGCAGATGTCATGTGACAGTTCAGATTTCCTTTTCTATGCCTCTACATGCGAGCATGTACCGACAGACACAGCAGCAGCCTGCCAAACAAACAGCATGATGTGTCCCCACGCTCCCATGAAGTTACACAACCCTGGATAACAAGAAAACATGTGCTCTACATTAATGCTGTGGCCACCAGAGCCCCAGCACTGGTGCCTTCTTATCCAAGCTGTTAGTTAATTGCATTCACCTGCCATTCCAGGTGTAAATCAGTACATGATTAGACAGCTGGCATACAAGATAACCCAGCTCTAATGCACACACAAAGGGAGGGAGGGAGGTAGGGGAGGGACGCTGCTCATAATGTTATGTAAGGGTTAACGTGCTCTTGCATGTTATGGAAGCATTTGGTCCACTGCTCTTTACATACAATGTCCTGAAAGGTGCACCCATACACCCACTCATACATGCACATTTATACTTTCTCAGACTGGCATAAAAAGCCACCCCAAAATCACATACAGGTGCCACACTGGTTTCAGAGCATATCATCTGTCTTGATTGAAATGTGCAACCTCTCCACCGTGAAGAAAAAAATCTTGGGTTTGCAGCTTTCTTAAATGACAACCTTGAATCTTAAAGTGAGACTATAACTTTTGAAAGAAGAAATAAAACTCACATTTTAAAGCTTAATTTTACAATAAGACACACTCTTACTCAAATCAATACACTTACGGGGTTTTGCTGCTACGGGATTAATTGCTCTGGCACAACCTGTGGCATATGGTGGCTAATGTTGGCAAACTTTAGATATATACAGTTGTGTAATTGACATTTGAGTCATTTCGCCATGCTTATGACTCCTTTACTTTTCCATATTTTAGCATGTCCCTGATAAGAACTAGATAACGGACTCCTTGATGGTACCCATTCATTCCAACGAAAACTTCTCGTCCAGAGAACAAATATTGCCGGTTTGCTTCTGTGTTGTGTAGCCCACTGAACATGCACATTAGATTGGATTTTTTGTAGAGATGACCTCATGCACATAAAAATAGCTTTCAAAGGCTCTGGGAATTAAGTTTTACCAGTATTAAATGGATTAATATTATATTCAAAAAAGGCTACTCTTTGTATTAGGAATTTTCAAATTCCTAATAAAAGGTACATAGTGACTACTGGCAGGGTTAGTTGGCAAACTACTGTAGCTGGTGAGCTAACTGCTAACACATTAGCTAGATGAGGATGCTGGCATTCGCCAGACACAATAGCTTCCAATCTAGCCAACTCACTAAGGGAACAATTAATTTCACACAGTTTGACGTTTTTGTACCATCAACTACTGTCACGTAACTATCTGCGAACTATGCCTCTTTGGGGAAGCAGTTTAAATAAAAGGACTGTTAAATAAAAGCTGATTGTGCAACACAGCCAATTACTTATGATAGCCTCCTGTTTTTTGGAGGTCTCTCGCTCTCCATTCCCTCAAAGATCACCTCTGTTGAGATCAACGATGCAAATTTATGTGTCAGAGTTCACCAAAGTTAATCTTGACATGAAAGGTTCATGTGGATTTACTTCACCCCCCCACAAAAATCAGCTTGTTACAGTATTAACATTGAAATTGATTTTTCTCTAAAATTTTGCAATTTTAAATGTTGGTGTGACCAGGCCTTTGCCGTCTATGGGGATAATTATTTCTTCAGTCACACTAGGCAAAAGTATAGTCAGTCTGATTGGAAGTCATCTTAAGGTAGTGGTAGAATAAAAAAGTTAACATTTGTTATTTTTTGCATTTTTACATACAGTATACATGCTTATTTGAGTGCTTTATAAATGGTGTCATGTATGTGCCATGTATAGTAAAAGCTCTACCACTACGCATATGTTTTACACCTTAAGTGTTAGGTTGTAGGGTATATAGGTGGTAACTGTTGGGAAGCAGAGTTACAGTGTTGTAGGTGGTGGACCCAAACGCAGACATACTCAGTAGTGGAAGTGAAAAAAAGGTTTATTGAAGCTTACTTTGGTGGTGGCAGGTCAACAGGTACAGAAACACAGGTAAGTCCAAAAATGCAGAAACATAAGAAGTCCAGGTAACAGAAAAAATAACTTCCATGGAGCGTCACAAAAACATAAATGGAGATCCGAGAGCGTGAAACATAGAGCAAAGACAATACCGATCACAAAGCACTAACCACCGAGACACCCGACAGAGACGACAAAGTGTCAAACAATGAGCCAACAAAGCACAACCGGAAAACACAGGCATAAATAGGCAAGACACTGACGAGGGAAACAGAATCAGGTGAGTGACGAGACACAGGTGAATACAATCAGCAGACAATCAAGACAAGGGGAGACACTAGGGCAGAAACACGCAGGAACTGGGAACACAGAAGAAACACAAGACAGGACTTCAAAATAAAACACTAAACACCAACATAAACCAAATCCGACAAAGTCCATGGATCCTAACATTATGTCAGCAGCAGGCAGGCTGATAAAGAGTATTCACACTCTGAAAACACATGCTGTATATCCTGTATGATGAACATGCAACACATTTGGAGGATTAAGTCAACCTGTAGCTTTTCCTCTGATTGACAAAAAAAATACGTCTTGAGGATCCTCAGATTTTCATTTTCATTTGATACACAAGCCTACGTGTGTGATGCATGGTTCAACAACATAAACGCTGTTGTGTATCACTTTTTATCTAAGAGACTATCCCAGATACTCTTCCCTTGACATTATTCAACCCTCAGATAAATCTCAGAGAATAATATCCAATTCACAAATGGAAATGGAAAAAAACAGGGAAACATGACATCATCTTCCTTTGGCAGTTGCTATCTGTAATCTCCCTGAACAGTAAACAGGAGATACGTAACACACAGACAGGTCTTTCTTCAGAGACAGGTAGTACTATACAGCATTCAGAGACAGCATCACACACCGGAGTCCTCCTTACATAAACCCTCACAGCTCGTCATCTCCCCATATGAATCAGCCATTATCTCACAACCAGCACAGTGTTTGTAGACAAGAGCCTCTTCTTTGTGCGTCTTCGAGCTTGCTTATTGTTAAAGAAAAGACCAGGCACTCACAGTCTGTGCAGACATTCAGTCTGTCTTGTGGAGGAGAGGAGATAAAGCTGTGTGTGTATTGTGTTCATATCAGATGTTAATGACTGCAGCACAGTGAAGAGCTCATGTACTTGGTATGTTGTCGGCAACATCAGGACCACTCACCTTCCCTATAGCGTTTATAAACCATATCCTGTCC
This sequence comes from Maccullochella peelii, assembly GCA_002120245.1. NCBI lineage: Eukaryota > Metazoa > Chordata > Actinopteri > Centrarchiformes > Percichthyidae > Maccullochella > Maccullochella peelii. Next base: position 16,032 of record LKNJ01005999.1, on the reverse strand, counting down.
AACAGCAATTATCTCCCTTATCTTACATCATCAGTCTAATGTGAAAGACAGAGAAAAACATATATATGGTGCAAAATATATGAATACATGTGATATATACATTGCAATATGTTGCACTTTTTGTACTTTTTCAACTAACCGTGACTCCAAGACGTGCAATCAATACAGCATCATTGTTTTTCCCTCTAAAGAGCATGTTATTGAGTTCATAGAGGTTAGATAATGCTCCTCCTGTCCCTGATAATCAAACTGTCTTTTACTCACTAGGAGGGCTGTGGAGGGGGTTAACAATCCCTGCTTTTTGCTGCACATCTATCACCAACTGTACAAAAACCACCAGAAACCAGATCCTTTTTCAGGCAGCTGTCGCGTGCAGCTGGTAACCCGAGACTGGGCTCTCCAAGAGGCTTTTAATTCCTCACATGTGGCACTACCTGTCCAGTGTGGATTTGAAGATTTTATGCACGTGGGGCAGCTGCTGTGGTTTGTAAGACTTGATAAGGAGAGAGACTGTAAAAGTTCCTCTTCTTAGATCTTTAACTTATGGCTATTCAACCATTCACTTATCCTTCTATCCATTTCTGGTGATTAGCCACATGTGTCTGGACATGTCAGGAAAAGAGAGAATGAGTAAAGTGGAAATCTGTTACCCCAAGTGTATCTGTGTTTATGAAACTTTACCACTGACTGCTGCCACACAGTAGGTCCTCTAGAGACACTGCACAGAGGGCTCAGTGAGCTGATGGATATGGGCAGGGAGGACAGGGAGGAGGGATAGCACAAAGCTGGAGATAACTAATAAAGTACTGGAAAGAGAATATATTGTTCAGTGTGACTACTTGATTATTTATCTCTGGAACTTTGCATTATGCATGTGAATGATACACATTCGAATCTGTGAAAGAAAGATTGGACTTGGCTCACTGAGATCTCTTGCTCTTTCACCTCTCTGAGGTGCCAGACATGCAGAGCCATTCTTGCAACGCTTTGGATGCTCTAATTTATCTTGGTTTTTCATAAGAGTGCGGGAAAGAAAGTGATGAAAGTTACAATGTATTTTCACGCGCAGTCAGCAAAATTTAGCAGTAAATAGCTGTGTAAACAGTCAAACAAAAAAGAACAGAACAAGAACTGAACTTACAAGGTTTTTATTTGACAGGAACATGTTGTTTCTTTTGTTTCTCCACCACTGGAGGAGGGAGACATGGAGTACTACTTGGAAAGCAGGAGAGCACTACTAAGAAAGTAACCGTATCCTCTTCGGGCACTGCTGGACCGTGAGTTGGCCTCTGTTTACAGGAATGAGGATAGCACTACTGCACTGGAGAGTGTTCTCAGTAACATTAACATTGAATTCATCGCCTCTTAACTCATACCAACTCTACTTCCTCAATTTAATTATCCTGTGTGGGAGGGCAGGCCCAATAGACTACTTACCTTGCATTTGTTAGGGAGCATATAAAGTTTATATGAGGAGGTGGGTTTAGATGCAGAGAGACTGTGCAAACTTATGGAATTTCTGTATAGTTTATTACTTCCGTCCTCTTTTTCTCAGCAAATTACTCACTCTGCAGCTGGTTGTAGGCTTATGTAGTCAGCTGGACTCAACTTCCCCTGTCCTCCTTTTCCTTAGCCCAGTTTACAGCCAGGTCTGGCAGCCACTTCAAACTAACAGGCCTGCCCATGTGCCAGTGAGGAGGTAAATGCAGGTGAGTGAGGAAAAGATGTTTGATGCAGTTCTATCTCACACAGGCTTTGCTCTTTAACAGGCTCTCAGCCTGCCAGCGGTCACAGAAATCTGGATACACTGTGTAACCTTTGTTCAAGAGATGCAGCTCTAGAGGCCCTGCACTTTCTGACCTCCTTTCACTTCAACAAACTATCCATATTCAACTTCGGTTGCCTGTCCTGATTCTCCCTTGTTGTTCCTATATACCTGACTTTTTCCCAAATGAGATCCAATATGAAATTCAGGTTAAGGACATGCTTCAGATAACTAAAAAGGCACCTGTTTACGACAAACAATTTAGCTAAATGTTTTTCTTGACAGTGTCTCTGAACAAAAACACTCTCAGTATAGTTTGACAAAATAATCTTAACTCAAGGACCACTTACTAGCTTTTTACAGAGCTTTCTACCAGGTCTCATGTCAGGAGTTTGCTCATGACGTCAGTAGTTTGCTCAGTTGCCATGGAGACAGCTCGGTTGTCATCGTGTCACGTAAGTATGGAACATCGCATGATAACAGGTTGTAATTTGGTTGGGGGGGTTGAATGGCCTTGTTGATCTTTCTTCAGTTGTCCAATGACTTTGATTTCATGTTGACTCTTGCAGCAGGTCAGTCAGATAGCACTCCAGGATTGTGATGTACAGTATAATGGTTCTGGATCAGGGCTGGCTTTTCGGCTCATAACAGAAGTATTGAAAAGAAATCTTAAGCGATCTCTTGCTTGTTTTTTTTTGTGAACTCTCGAGCCTCTCATGAAAGATTTTTGGGAGATAATTGGTTTTCACAGGACAGTGACAAAATATTGGTGTGACCAAGGCCTACGGTTTAGTCCCAACTAACATTAACCCAACAGATGCACATTCATGGCTCATTTTTAGCCTTCCCTTAGAACCATGTTTCTCTAAACCAAATCATTTTGTGCTTGGCTGCAACCCATTCCCCCTCTCTTCACAGACCTGGCCAGTGGAGGAGAACAGGATGTAGGTAAGTTCTGCTCTGCTGAGAAAGGGGATGTCTGGCTCACATTAAATGGTGTTTGAGTTCAACATACACTGCCGACGATTGCATCAAAGTGATTTTTGCATTAGCCAGAGCGATAAAAATCCCACTTCAGTGAGCTGTCTGGTTTTAATGTGTTTATATTAGGACGTTGAGTGTTTTAAGTTAAAGCTGAGGAAACACAGAAAAAAAAATCATGAAATAATAATATGCAATGTCTTAAACTCTCAAAGGAGGCCCTTAATGTGTGATGATGTTCCAGCAACAGTGCCTCAAGATTATTTTGCTTTGTGCTGTGGGAGGGTATTTAGGGTGGTTAAACTTATCTGCCGTTCTAATGTGATTAATCCTCCAGTAAATGTATCATTTGATAAAGGATTACTCTCTATCTCTTTGTTGTCTTTTCACTCAGAGAAGATCTTCCAAAGCTCAAATGCACCAACTAATCTATATCCAAAAGTGATTCAATGACAGAGTTGAGTTCAGACAAAAGCACTGTATGCTACCGGTGTGGACTTAGATGACACTAGATCACTAACTCACTCATCTCTTTAACAAAACCCAAATCTCCCTGACACATGATCAAAGGACTTGTTCATCTTAAGGTCCTTTTTTTCTCTCTGTTTTTCAGACTTCAAAGCCCTCAAACATCTTACACTTTTCTGCTTAACAAAAAAAAAGAGGAGGAAAAAGCGCTTGCTGTGGGGCTGCTCCAAGCAGCAGACAGAGTGGTGAAAGCTGGCAGCAAACATGAACACAACTAATAATACCTCAGCTTGATTGTCAGACTGCATGCTTGCAGCCTGTCTGCTTCTTTCTGTCTTCCGGTCTGTCTTTCTTTCTCTTTCCCTTTCTCTCTCTCCTGCTGGGTCTCTGCATTTTGTGAAGGGTGACAGCACAGTGAGTCAGCTTGGACTTTCCAGCCTCTCCTCTGATCTCTCTGAAACTCACCTCGCAATACCTTTCCTGACATCTGCTGCAGACACACACACACACACACACACACATACACACTCTTCAACATTCAACCATTTCTCTCTTTCCTGTGAAAGACCAAATTTCACACAGGTATTTAACATCTCACCTTCTTTCTTCTCTTCAATACTCGACTTCTTCCCTGAAGCAGGGGCTGCTTACCCGTCTAAAGCGTAAACACCACTGGAATCTCCCCTAGGTTGAGGATTAGGAAGCCTCCCTAACAGCCTCATGTCACAGAGGAGTGTGAGGCTGCTCTTTCACCTTTTCTCTCCCCTGTCTCAGTTTCTGCCATGGGGCTCAGGGTCTAGAGTGGACAGGCTGAGTGTACTGTTACTTGAGTGTGAGAGTGTGCCAATGCGGAGTCCAGTTTCACACCCCAACCTGAACCGTATCTGAGAAATACTGAGTGTTTCTTAGATATGGCAGAGTAAACAAAACCACCCGTACCTGAGCTGTGAAGAACTCAGCTCTTGGGGTTAAGGAGATGGTGTTGAATCCTTTGATGCAGTAATGTGCCTGTCACATGTGCATGTGCACTGTGGTGCACACATGCTAAGAACAAGTGCACAAGCAGATTAAAAAAGGACAGTTAAAGTTCACTTCATACTCAAATGCTATTCTGCAAAACTTTTCTGATGAAGGTTTTGTTCAGATCATATTATCTTGTTGACAACTTCTCTTGCATTCCATGCAGAACATATTTTGATCTTTCCAGAGACCATTTATTTCCTTTTACATGCTTCCAAAAACCTCTGCAGAAATGCATAGTATTTACTATTTCACCAGCTCTGATTGTGCAGATGTGCTAACCAGGTCCAAATGTGATTGCTGCTTGCTACATTCAAGTTATTGCTCAAGTATGTTTCATAATCAAGTACCTTTCTATGCCCATGTAATCACACACATATTGTATGTACACTTGCGTCTCTGAGTGTTCATGCTGGTGGAACCAGCGAAGTTAAAACATGCACTCAATGTGGTATATAGGTGAAGCAGTTCTCATGATCAATATTTTGTTTTTGAAATCGTCTATTGACCTACAGTATGAACTATACAGTATGAACTTAATTTTTCAAGTTAAGTTTTCAACACTGACAGTGTATTCAGTGCTGAATACAGCCACTGCCCATCTTACTCCTTATTTACACAGTCTATATAAAATGTATTGATTTTAAACAGGGTTCATTAAATGTACAGCTGGTTATGCTGTTCAGTGTTTGCACCAAACAGTCATACACACATGACATGCACCTTCCTTTGTTGCAGCAATGTTACAGTGAAGAGTTTTATTACAAGACTCAATTGCTGCCTCAAGCCACTGTAAACTTGCTGGCATGTCAACTTTGTGTTTGTTCATCTTTGTGTGTATGTGTGTGTGCTCTGTGCTGTCTGTCTACTCCTCCTTCTGTGATGCCTGCGAGCTTAAGAAAAACAGCTGAACACATTAAGAATATTTTCCAACGTTTAATATGTAAAGGTGCCAACTACAACTTGATGCTATCAAGTGAAATGAAGGGTGAAAACAAATAAAACTTGTAAGGCTTTGTTGCAGATTTTTCGGGGATTAGTGAGAGTTTGGCAAGAGTGCACACAAACACATAACATGAAGACACCCAACCGCAGGGAGATATGACCAAGGATTTAACAAACCATTATAAATGTTATCTTAATGTGTGCGTTTTTGTAAGTTAGTCATCATGATGAAATCATCCATTTATTTTTTCAGTCAAAGTGCCATAACAAGGCAGTCTGTGAGTGCTCAGAATGTTCCATAGTAAGTGTGACTTTTTCATGTATGATGGAGAAAAAAAATGCCTGTTGTGTGTTCAAGTGCTCTCACAAGCTCATACGCACATTTGTAAACCCTCATAACCTCATATCATTTTGGAAAGTGCTTCTCCACCCATGAAGTCATGAATTACGTCCTCAGAAGTCAGACAGTTGGATCATACTGATTGGATCAGCCAGTCAACATACACACTATGTACACAAAGAGCTGACAGTGGATTGATGGCTACACAGACAGAGAGGTATAGAGGAAATACAGGTTCTCCCCCGAACACCAATTTCCCAGTGTGTTGCTGTAAATATAAGGATGTTGTTCTAATAAGCTTTTCTGGTTAAATCAGGGCTTTTCGGAGGCTGATGATGGGTCAGCAGTAAACCAGGGGGTTCGACAGGTAGATGCAGGTACAAAGATAGATAACAAGGTAGACAGATTGTTATCAGCCATGCAGCAACGTGTGTTGTTGTAAGTGCAAACAGTCAAGATAGGGAAGAAAATTACCATTACACTCCTGAAAGTATATTCTGGTCTGCAAGACTCCGCATTCATGTGTGTTTGTTTACATACACAACAGCAAAAGCATGTCGTTTATTTCATGTGAACAGATGTGTGCGTGTGTGTGTGTGTTTTACGGACACACCACCACTACACTTTGTCAGATACCAATCTGACAAAGTGTAGTAGTGGTGTGTTGGTTTCTTTCTATTTGTTAATAATCATCCTGTGGTAAATAGGGGCATTGCTGGTGGCTGCAGTGGGATGTTTTTCATCAGTATGCTGATGGAAATTTACTGACAGTGTAAGCTAGCAAGGGTTTGTCAGGGGTTTAGATCTTGCAGTATCTACATGCAGCTGCCAACTAAGGTATATGCATATGCATATGCAGAGTGGTAAACAGCAGAATGATTTCTATATTCAGGTTGTTTCATTAGATTATCAGAGGATGACTGAAGGTGAAAAAGTACAAGGTAAAAAGTCAGAAAAAATAGTAATAACTTTGCATCATGCAAACATACCGTGGATTAACGACTGCCAATGTACCAGTTCTTTGACATAATATAAGGTCCAAAATGTTTACATTTCTGCATTATAAATGTACTGTAATATGGGTAAAATGTACATCCCTATAAACACTTAATATACTATAAATGACTAAAAATGAATGAAACTGAAACATAGTAAAATTTTTTACTTCTGATTTTACTTCTACATTAGATTTGTTTTCATTTCTGCTCCCTTTGCCTTTGATTTCAGCTCATGAAGAGGTATGAATGCAAGTTTCTATTTTAATATGATTAATCATGCAGCAACAGTCACTCATACACAACTTTTCATTCAGGTCCGGGGCCATGTGACTGAAGCTTCCATATCTAAACACCTTTTTTTTTCTTTAGTTGTTTCAAATAGAGCACTTCCTTGCTTTTAAATCCAGCTAAGTGCACACAACTACAAATAAACACATTAATGCACGCTGTGTCCTGTTTACTTTGTAATTACCTGCTGAATAGTTTCCGATTATATCTGCCAAATATGCAGAAGGCCCCGCAAGGTTTCCCTGACAGCTCATGGTGAAATTAAACTCTACTTACTAATGTGTTTTCTGAGATTAACAGCAGTGGATTCAGCTGAATTATAAGAGCCAGTAATTCCAAATATTGTTCTATTCAAGATCCAAACTTTTTAAAACATAAGTAAACAGTAAACAGTTATGTGAAGATTCACCACAAACAGGCTTGTGACCTGGATACCAAGCAGGCGTTCGAGAAAATGTGATTTTTACATACTCTACAATATGTTATACTATGTAAGAATAATACATGATATAATATTCACAGGATATATGTCTGATCACTGTCAAGATTATACAGTGGATAAATCAAATTAGATTTGAATTTGGGGATTTTAAGTGTCACTCCCTGTAAATACAGTCATCTAGTTTCTCCTCTGCTGGAAGTTTCCTTTCATCTGATTGGCTTGCTGCTTGCAGGGAGACTCCAGATCTGCTCAGACATCCCAGGAAGTTGCTGCTGTTAATATAACTTTGAACACATTCTCTGGCATCCTCTGAATGAGCCATTCACAGGCGGTCATTATCCTGATCTCACTACCCATGTGGGATTGAATACCCTCATGTAACACATTTTAAAAATTCAAAAAAGACGCATTGTTTCTCTATTTGCTTTTCCTGGTGAAGTTATGTTCTGAGACAAACGACTTTTTCGTTACGGCTAATAACAATGTGTGTAATAAACAAAGAGCAGACAAAGGATCCGTAATTGAATCAACCGTCATTCTAATTTCTGGGGCATCCCTCACCCTAATTAAGCATTGCTTGTTGGTTGTCATTGGAGACAATGACAACCTGAATAGAGCTGTCACTCTGGATCAGACTGACGTGTTGCCTTGGCAACAAGGGTCACTGGGTTTGCAGTGCATGTGGAGGATGTAAGATGGGTGGAGGAGGAGGAGGAGGAGGAGGAGGAAGACAGAAGTGTGGAGGCTGTAAAGAGAATCTAGATCCAAGAATCAGCTGGGAGTCTTGCATTAGCATTTGATGAAAGCAGTTAAACAAAGCATGGAGACAGACTTTGCACAATTCTCTCTGAAGGTCAGGGTTGCATTAGGGATGTCTCAAAATACTATTTACAGTGTGTCATATACCCAGGTTTCCACCTCATTTATCCTTTTTCGATAATTTATCTCTATTACTTGGATTTTGCAAACATATGACTCAATGCTCTTTAAGGCTTTTAACCTTCAGTTCTGTGTACTTTTCATGATGTTTCAAGGTAAAGACTGGATCGCACCAGAATGGGGCTTTTGATTAACAGATTTGCATGAGTCTCACAAGCCCTCATTGCTGTGTAAATATCATGTTGTTGTGGAGCTCTGAATGACTCCTCTGTGTCAACAAACAGTTGCTCTGTCCTGGGGATGCCATTGTGTCTTAATAAATGGACATGGATGAAAACAGGGCTATAAACGGCTCTTTAGGTGGTGAAAGTCTGTCTGCCTCCCTCCCTCCTATCAGTTGCTCTTTTTATTTGCAGAGACATTTGGGTGAAGTGTGCCACTCTGTATGTCTGGCAAAAATCCACACCCATCTATTTCAAAAGCTCTTTTATTTTTCCTATTTTTTTTTCCTGGCTCAGATATCCTATAGGCAGGAGTAACAGCTGTCACTAAGCCACCATAGCTGGCCCCCACTCAGCACCCAGTGGGGACCCAAAACTCACCATGTCTGTCGCTGTCTCCATCCCGCTGTCTAGCTTTTGGACTGGCTGTCGCTGTCTACTTTAGCTGTCTGTCTCTCTCTCTCTTTCTTCCTCTTTATCTCCCTATCTCCCCTCCCTATCTCTCTATATATTCCTTCTTTCCCTCTAATTACATTGCATCCTACTTTTTCATTTAGAAAAGATATACTTCCTTTTGGGGGGTTTTGGGATTACAAGAAACAGAAAAGGAAATGGGGAGGCTATGAAAAAAAAATGACACGGGGTGGGACAAAGAAGGGGAGAGGTCCTCTCCTCCATTCATTGAGTGTAGGAGCCACATACTGGGCCACACGTCCCCTTGCAACACACACATACACACACTCCACCCCACCCCAGCCACCCTCTAATCTGCACTGTTTCACCCTGAGGGCCTGAGGCTGGGGCAGCTGCTACTGATGGAGCCAGAGAGCCAGCTGTCCTCACACACATACACACTCACCCACACACACACGCACCCCTCCAGTCATTCATTTGGGACAATGGAGCCAGGATAGGGGTGTGTGTGGCTCATGATTTTGGAGTGTGCCGTGGTCATGGGGAGGGGGGCCACAGTCAGTAAAGTGGTTTTTATGTTCGCTTTGTGTCTCAGCAACAGTTGGCAGCACGTGTGTCAATGACACGCCTCTCTGCTTTATTGTCCATGAAGTCAGAGGGTTTAGGGTGACCTGGGACAAACATACTGACACACTTACAGAAGCATAAAGAGATGCATCCATACAAAGAAAGGAGCATGTGTAGACAGTTATGGTGTACAGTAACTTTTTGAAGACACAATCTGTCAAAATCAGAAAAAAACAGAGACATAGTGTTTGCTCTGCCTATTTCTGTGATTTCATCATCTCACAACATCTGCAAGAGACCTATGTCTGTTTTCAGTTTTTCAGTGTCCTTGAAAAACACATGGAAAGATTTGTTCTGCAACACACCAATCTTGTATAAGTTTGGATTTCCCTGTCTATTAATAACTATAAAGTTAGGATTACAAAGTAAAGGCATTAAGATCTTGCATGTTTGACTATAAAGGAAAAGTTCTTAGCAGAGCTTCAAAAACAACACATCAATGGATTCAATCCTTAGGTTCTGATTGGTTTATCTCTATCTCTAACTGCTTCAGTTTCTGGCTTCTGCTGCTATTGGTTATCCCTCTTTATTTTCCTGATTGGCTTAGCCGCTGGTTGCATTCAGCCTCAGTCATCTGATTGGTGGAGGTAGAAATTGCTGTGATTTGGCCTTGGTTGTGTGTTCACCAGTCACCAGAGTGTTTTCTAAATACTGCAGCTGCTTTGGAGACAACGCGAGTGTGTCTTTGAGAGGGTGCATGAGGTGGGTTAGGTGTGTAGTTAGCAACTAAAAGGCCATATGGCTGATGACACATACACACACACACACACACACCTGACTCTGCCTCACACCTGCTGCACTGTCTATGGGTGAGTAAGATTGAGATCAAAGGAAACAAGCCCTCGGGGACTTGTGTGTGCGTGCATTTATGTGCGTTTGTGTGTGTGTGTTTGAAGAGACATTCACTGCTTCTGAATCTATGCCAACAAAGAGGATTTGTATTTGAATGAGAGACGACTCATGTCTGGCTTTGCTAAGAAAGAGCTGGAAGAGCTGAAAGGGCATAGTATGGCACGAATGTTCTGTGCTGCAGACTGCACACACACGCACACACATTAAATATAGACCTATATATCACACTTACCTTGACAGGGATGGGAGGAGGATGGCAGTATGGGAGGGAGGTGGCAGGAGGGAGTGAAATTGCAAACTGCGCTGTAAATTGTGTGGGGGGTATTGTTCATTTAAAGTGTGTTGGAGATAGTGTGATAAGGAGCTATGCGCTGAACTGAAAAAAAAGAAAGAAAGAAAAAGGAAAGAAAGAAAGTAAGAAAGAAAAAAGAATGAAAGAAAGAAAGAAAGAAAGAAAGAAATAATCAGGGATTATTATTATCATCATCTTAAATCAGGCAATCAGGGTTTTAGCATTATGACCTCGTTAATAAGGCTGGAGATACCCTTTGATTTGCCGTAAGAATTAAAGTTCCCTTACGCGCATACACACACCCACCTACCAACCTACACACAAATGTGCACATACGCAATCAAAGCAGTACGCTCAAAGGCTGGGTTCTTTCGGTTCGCCCACAAAGACAACAAAGTCCGTCTTTGTCACTTTCCAAGTCAGACGTCAGTGAGAGTTTGCCTTGCTCTGGGGCTGTGGATAAAGCTTACCCACGCGGAGCCCCCATATACATCTACATATTAGTGACCACCCACACACACACACACGCTGCACACAGTACAAGATACTGTACAAGAAATTATTATCTCATAAAGATAAACAGCAGATGCAGAACTTCCTAACTCCTCCTCCTTGCATGCATACAGTACATGCAGGCATGCGTGCAAAGGGCAGGGGCACGCTCTGATACACAAGACCTACATAGACAGCCGCACACATTCATGAAAGCTCGTAAACCTACAGATCCTCTTTGACTCACAAATCAAGTGAGATCTTTTATCTGTGGTCTGTGTCCATGTCTGTGAGCACACATGCATGCCTGTGTTTGTTTGCAGCAGAAATAGATTGGTTCAGTGTCAGTGTACAGTAGTTGCTGGGTAGGGTTGAGGAGTCTGCGGTGGATGTTGTGGTTGGCCGGCCCCTTTCTTTGTTTCATAAACTGTCTGGCTGGCACTCTGCTGTTAGACCAGGACAAAGGAGACACTTAAGATTAATACTGAACTCAAGAAACAAGAGGTTTGTCTGAAGAAAAAGACAATGTGTTCTAACTATTTCAAGGTGCCTGCTTTATGTTCTAACGTTTTCTTTCACTTTATTTGCCAAAACAAACTGGACCTGGTTTCAATCTCTCTGTCAGCCACCACTCACGTTTCTGAAGTGGCCTTAAGCGAGACACTGAATCTCCAGCTCCAGGGGGACTGTTGTCAGTCTCATTTCACTTCCCACTCCCCATTACGTTTGTCTGTCCACATCGCTGCTATGGATAAACTGTCACTCAATTACCATACCCCCGTTTTCCAGTGATTAGGCAAACATGATTGCACTCACATGCTTTGTCGGTTGTCTGGGGACAAAAAAAAAAGTGCATTACTGATTAGATTACCTCTCCCCTGCCCTAAGAGCACATTCAGCTGAAGAGCTGTTCATGGATTTAAGACAGAGGGGGGGAAAGGATAGACAGAGATGACAAAGAAGCCCCTGTTTTAAGGAAATACACAGTAAAACACACACTCAGATGTACACACTCACTCACTATTATGAAGCTACTGTTTACTTGCTGCAGCTGCATCCTGTGTGGCAGGTAACACATGGCCCCCACTGCATATTGGTTCACACACACACACACACACACACACACACACACACACACACACACACACNAACATAGTCTGGTTTGAAATGTTCCTCCACATACTGAGCAAGTGTTAGAAGAACTTGTAGGACACCTCTCCTTAAATCTTGCTCCACTTCTGCCGTGATGTTTCCTTCCCCGATTCAAACTAACCATTCACACTGTGCATGAGTGTCTACTTTCTGTTGTCTGCGCTAGTGTATGTTCGCTTTCCTCCTGCTCGCTCTCTCTCTATCTATCTCTCCCTCTGCTCTCTCTCAACCCAACTGGTCGCGGCAGAAGGGAGTTCATGTGTGCATGAATTGATTACTCAGCCTGGGCAGGAAGGCCCGCCCAAAGCCAGTTGATTGACAGCTTGGCCCTTCAAGTAATAGCAAAAGCAATGTGAGAAAAGGAAAAGCAATGATGAAAAGGCAAAAGTAAAAGGGGAAAAGCAAAAGCAAATGGGGAAAACAAAAAGCAAAAGGAAAAATAATTATTTGTCTTTATATATACACATTTATTTATTCTTTTATTTATTTCTCTTTATATTTCCACATTTATTGTCTTATTCTTTCCCAGATTTATTCTTTTTGTGGCACTCCTATGATTCCATACTAGGCTGCCCAGTTGAGGACTGCAGTGTTTTGGTTATCTAAAGAGGTTGCTCTGCCCTGGTTAAAAATTGAATAATTGTCTCACTGGGTATCTTTTTATACTCAATTTAAGAAACTAAGAAAAAAATACAGTTACTCCTTTTGTGGAAAACACCATTGTTGTCTGGCATGAAGTAAATAAATATATTGGTGACTCCCAAGTGTTGTCTTGTTTTTCACCAATTTGGGGCAAAGAACACTTCAGCCAAGCTAAAAACGACATGGGATTTAAAACATAGTTAAGTAAGGACATAGTTCAACTACTGGATCTCTATAAGGACAACAATCTAATGTCGTTTGACAAGCTGAAAGCGAAGTATGACGTGCCACAGAAACACCTCCTCAAGTATTTACATCTTCTAACCTTTTTAGTTATATTATTTCACTCTTAAAGAATTCAGTCATACAACCCCCAGTGTCCACACTGGAGATACTTTCCACAAAAAATTGATTCAGCAAAGGGCGGGTTACTCAGTTACATAATATAATGGTGGAAAACCATAAAGACAACTCTAAAACTAAGAGACAAGAGTGGATACAAGACTTACAAGAGGACATCTTAGAATGTGAAAGGGGTATAATATGCTCAAAGGCACAAAGACAAACCATCAATACTTGACTGAAATTATTACAATATAATTGGATAATTACAATGTACATCACGTACCGGTGAAGTTAAATAAATTTGATCCTAATGCTGACGTCTAATGCTGTATGCCCAATCTTTAACATGGACTTCTGTTTTATATTGATCCTGTAATGTTTTTGTATTTGCAGTGAATTTGTAAATGTAATTTTTTTTAAAGAGGTTCTACCATCCCTTATTTTCTAGGACTCAGAGATATTACAGATTAAGTAAATTATGATAGGCAGAGCAAGCTAGCTTTCGTCTGCTTCTGAAAATCTAATTTGGCTTTTTCTAAATCACAACTCTCTTATGTTTCATACACGTCATTTCCTTTGTGGTGTACGTAGGTGCCTGTAATGAGTGCGTAGATGTCCACATTAGTAATTTATGCACAACATGCTCCCTCCTCGGTCACAACCAGAAAAGCTGTGTTAATTTTTGTTGTCTTAACATGTAATGCGCAAACTCTATGTGTTGACACGCATTTTAATGTAATCTAAACGCAAAATCTCTAAAATGTTATTTGCGCAAAAAAAAAAAAAAAGGCCATTCATAAAACACTGAGTTAGAAGGTGGGTATAGAACAGGACTGGCCAAGGAGGCATGAAGTGAAGGAGCAAGGTTGACAGGGGCCAGATTATTAACATTCACTGTGCGGCTGCGTTTCCAGCAGGGGATACTTGACTTCACAGAGACATTAACTTATATTTGTGGAAATCATTTCTGCCCCTAATCTATTTGGGCGCAAACCATCTTGTTAGGACAGTGGTGAGTGCCAGTGCCTCCTACCCAACCAAGCAAGGAAGGACCATGCCAAAAAGATTCAGAGATTGATAATCAATCTGAACTCTGCACGCTGCTTCTTTGTGAAACTCACTATTTTCATCTTTGCTCATAAAACAGGAATTTCACCTTGTTGTCAGTTGATGACGTATGCATGCTGAGTTAGTACCTCTGGGATGCTGGCTTGATAGCTCCATCAAAAACAAGGACTCCGATCAGAGAGTAGGGCACAAAGAGTTCAATCCAAATAAACTAATGATCACTCACTGGGTAAATAGAGGTCATGGATAAGTACAAGGCATTGGTGTGGATGTTTAGGTGTATATTTGGGTGTGTGTGGGGATTGTAAAGTAAACAGTATAAATAACAGTAGTATTCATCTTGAATAATTAAATTGAACCTAAGCATTCTGGTTTGTACACAAAAGAAATTGGTATA
>LKNJ01005998.1:0-20654 GCA_002120245.1 Maccullochella peelii | reverse complement strand
CACTTTGTTGTTTAAGAGGTTTGTTGCTCAATCTTCCTTTTGCAGCTTTCCATGGCTGTGTTCTGCTAAGCACAGGGGTTGATGAGGCACTCTGCCTGGATGGTAGTGCAGGCCAGCCAATAGCGTCACAAATCTCAGGGCGCTGGGTGCTGGCTCTCACTCGTCCTCCCATTTCCCAGGGAAATGATTTAATCTTTGGCTTTGCACCAAGAGAGTTCCACAGAGGACTACTACTTGTAGATTTATTGCCAGACAAAAGGCCCTCCTGTGTCTTAGTGGTCTTGTTGGTGTTGGTTAGCCGTGTGTTAGCATTTTCTTGTCCACTTTTTTGAGTCCATGGTAAAGTGGTATCATTCCCACATGGTCCATTTACCTCCACATTCACTTCTAATCAGTGGATCTTAGTTTCAAGCACTGCAATTTTCTGGAGAAGTTTGTGGAAGTCGTCCATGGAGAAGGGAGGCATCTTGCTGCTAACTAGCTTCAGCTGATCCCAGGTTTCCAGTCACTGTAGTTCAGTACAGTGAGACAGCAAAAGGCTTGTGCTGTTTGTAGGCCACGCAGTACTGGCGAGGTAATAAAAGTGATACAAAATATGTTGGTAGCCTTCTGTGTCTTTCATAAATTGAAGTCCCAGTTATTTATAAGTATTCCAGGTCCACTGTCCATAAGTTTTGGAAGAAAAGAAAAACAAGGATACAAAAAGAATGTAAGCAAAGCAGAGAGCAAGCAGCAAAGCGTCTGCACTGTAAGAAGCAGGAAGCATCCTGCAAAAGGCATCTGGGAGACTCCCCAAACATGTGGAAGAAGGTACTCTGGTCAGATGAGACTAAAATGGAACTTTTTGGCCATCAAGGACAACGACCATGTCTGGCACAAAGCCAACACCCCATCACCCCAAGAACACCATCCCCACAGTGAAGCAGCATCATGCTGTGGGGATGTTCTCATCGGCAGGGACTGGGGAAAGTGGTCAGAATTAAAGGGTGAATATAAATATAAATGGTGCTAAATACAGGGAAAATCTTGAAGAAAACCTGTTTCAGTCTTCCAGAGATTTGAGAATGGGACGGAGGTTCACCTTTCAGCACGACAATGAAGCATACTGCGAAAGCAACACTTCCGTGGTTCAAGGGGAAAAATCTGAAGGCAACAAAATGGCAGAGGGTGAATACTTTCGCAAGGCACTGTATGGAGTTATGGGAGTGCCATTAATAAATCTGTAAAAGAATAAGAAAATAAATGTGGAAATATATAAAGACAAAAAGCAAAATATAAGAATATTTATGTATTTTTTTATTGTATGTATTTTATATGATTTCATATATTTATTTTTATCCCTTTATAGTTGCTTTTGCTCTTTTCAAAAAAAAAAAGCAATAGTGGGAAAGCAAAAACAATCGAGAAAAGAATAAGGAAAAAAAGGGATAAAAATAACATTTTTTAAAATATGAATAAATATATAAAGAAATAAATGAACAAATGTGAAAATAAATGAAAATGTCTTTATATTTCCACATTAACATTAGTTTAGTCTTATTTATTCTTTTATTTATTCCTCTTTATATTTCCAAATGTGTTTTCTTATTCTTTTACAGATTTATTCATTTTTATGGCACTCCTATGACTCCATATGGATCCTCCCCATGTTAGTTGTGACTGTAGTGTAGTAGTGACTGACCGTGGCTGTCCTCCAGGACCAGGTGCAGGCCGAGGTTCTGCTCAGGGTTGACCAGCCAGAGGTTACTGGTGTCGGTCAGGTCAAAGACCAGCCAGCCTTCCTCTGCAGCCCACACTTCTCGCTGGTCCAGCAGCAAGAGCTCCACTTCACTGAGGAGAGGACAGTACGTAATTGAGATCAAGGCATTTCAAGGCTAAAAGCATTGGGTGTCAAAACAGTTTTCAGTGCAGTATCCTTGTTTGGCTGCAGACTGAAATATTCTAAATTTCCCTTGGATGCACCATCAAAGACTCTCAACAGTCGCAACTTACCAATGTGTTTCCACAAAATGAAAACATAAGTTTGACAAAGTGCTATAGTGATGAAATGCCCTCTGTGATTTGTTACCCATCTCTTCTTTTTACGTTTCTGCAAATTGATTATCATTCCGAAAATTAATGGAAAAAGAGGCTGTGTGGAATGTATGAAAACCAGGTGGTATGCTTAGGAAAATGGTTGGCTGTCATGCAAAAGACATAAAATAAAAATTAGTATTTAATAAGCTAAAAAATGCAAAACTACATGTGTGGTCCTGTAATAGCTACAGTGCAGTTAGAGTATTAGGACAACTAGTTTTTTGTTGTTTTGGCTTAGAACACCAACACATTGGATTTGAAATGAAACGATGACTTTAGTGCTTATTTCCAGCCTTGTGTTTGAAGGTGTTTACATCCATACTCAGGGAACAGTATAGGATTCGTAACCCTCTTCATGCATGTTCCCCCAATTTTAGGACAATGCAGCAGGAAATAACACATTTGACATGACCTCAGTCCAACTGAGAATGCGTTTCATTTGCTGAAAACCAGACTGAAGGCAAAAGGTAAGCAAAATAATCAATAAGGCTACAATGTTGATGTTGATAACACAATCACTTTAATTAAGTTTATGTTAATTTGTCCAGTTACGTTGTCTCACCTAAAACTGTTCAGCTATACTAAAAAAGGGCTACAGTTCCTGCATTGATCATCAGATGTAGATATAAACAACTTCAAATTAAACCTGAAGGATAACTATTTAATTTCATAGCCATTGTTTCATTTCAAATCAAATATGTGCTGGAGTACAGAGCCAACACAACAGAAAATGTGTCATTGTCGTCCTAAACATTTTTGACTGCGCTGTAAATACACTGAATCAGGATAAATAAATGCGGAAGTCAGAAAAACAAACCCATTTTTCATAGTAAACTGATTCTGCAGAAACGGATAATGCTCCATATAGTGCAAAAAGCACACACGGTTCACAAATGCATTGAAAATGATAAAGTATAAGAATAAATGATTAGAAATCATTTTAATGCAAGATTTAAGAAGTTTTATTTTTGTCATTTCAGCCTCAAAACAATAAGTAGCCGCCTAAACATCAAGGGTAAGTCATCAATCGTCCTGAATCATGTATGCACCCAGACTGAACAGCCATTACCAAAGGAGCACTTTCTTAACATCCCAGAAGAAAACTCCTATAGCCTACTGATATGTGCCGTCTTAAGGGCACATTTCACAGACAATAGCTTTGTTTACAGATTGGGTTTCAGACCCTCAGGCAGACGCCTGTCTTTAGTCCTGCTGTCTGCTCGTCTGTGTGGAGTGGTCTTTGTGTGTCTGTGAATGACAATGGCGTTGTCCCTAACACCATCGTCAGCCCCGCTGTCACCGATGAAGAACTTAAATCTACTGCCTGCACATGATTCCTTCTGCTCACTCATGTCCCCGTGGCAGTCAAGCAGCTAAATGGGGTAGAGAGATTTTAAAATGTGGGTGGTAGAACTTTGATTTGTGAGAAAGAAGGGGGTGTGTGGAGAGTAATTATTCTTTAATGAGACGATCTGTCATGTAGTTATCCAATTTCAGATGTGGCTTGAAACAAGAAAACAGTGTGAGAGTAACACACAGAAGCTGGCAGACTGACAGACGGACAAAACAGAGCCACGGGCAGTCAGACAGACAGAAATATGGAGGAGTAACCACCTGTGTAAGAAAGAGAGAGTAAACTGACGTCTTGACGGCTGAGAGTGTTATTTGTGGTGGGAGCCGCGTGTTATAAATGCAGGTCTCCTGGGGACGGTCCTGTTCTGACTGTGTGCAAGTAAACTTGCTCTGGAGAGAAGCACTGTGTTTCTGTAATTGACACTAATGTCTGTGTAAACAGCTTCGGCGCTGACACTAACATCAGCAGAAATAACCTGTGGAGAAATGCAGACAGACATGGCCAAAGCAGACAGATCTGTGTGCACGTTCAGCAGCCTAACGACCAGTTTTCACAGAAAAACACACAGTAGCATGAGGTGTTTGTTTAAATGCAACCACACTGCTCGTACTATGTCACTAACATAAGAGGATAATCGTATGTAGCAATGAAATACTACTGAAATATACTATGAAATACTACTAATTACTCTGAAGACCTGGAGGATCATTTGAAACGTGCTTTAAAGGGTCACTTCACCCAAATAAAAATAAAAAACTAACCCTACTAGCCATGCAGAGGTTTGGTTTTTATTTATCCTGGTTTTGAGATGTATGTCTGTGAGATATTTGCTCCAATACAACTCAGGTAAATGGAATTTCATTGGTGGTGCTCACAGTACTAAAAAAAATTGCATTTGAAATATTCACCAGCAACACGTCTTAGGAACTAATTTCTGCTGAAGAAATAGTCTCTCTGAAAACTGTTGACTGTGTGTTTTGGGGATTACCCAGAGTAACAGCGACAGTGTTTCTGAAAAGTCACATTGCTGTTGAATTTTCTGCTACGCTAGCAGCATGGCTCTAGAGATTTGGTGCCGACATTCATTCCCCACTTAGATGAATTGTAACAGCTTTTCCTCTGGTGCAATCTTAAAGTCAATTTTTTTTATCTGTTAAATATTTTTGCTTTATGACTGAATACCTGCAAAACCAAGTGCTAATTAGCAAATGTTAGCATGCTAAACTAAGATGGTGAAAATGGTAAACACTGAACGTTCTAAACATCAGCATGTTAGCATTGTCATTGTGAGAATGTTAGCTTGGTGACGTTAGCATTCAGCGTGAAGCACTGCTGTGCCGAAATACAGCTTCAGAGAGCCGCTAGCTAGCGTAGCTGTAGATTTGTTTAAATGTCATTTTTCAATGTTGTGAGAACCACAAATGATGGTATTGTCATCGTATTGGGGTGGTGGGAGAAATCAGACATCTCGCAAAACCTGGACAAATTAAAACGGAGAAGACTGGAGGTAAGTGAAGAAAAAAAAAAAGATTTGTAACTTGAGTGAACCAATCCCTAAATGCTAAACACTACTGAGGAGTTCAAGCTGATACATGAGGCTCAAGATAAAGCAAATCAATGGTGAGCAGCAGTAAAACCAGCAAATAATCTGTAAAATTCCTATAAAATCTGAGATGTGTCCAGGAGGTGGAAAGGAAACACCCATACCTGTTTGGAGGCTCCTGCAGGACCTGGTAGACACTGACTCTGAACGTCTCGTTCTCGTAGCGTTCCTGGATGAAATCTTTATAAATCCTAAACTCTGCTGCTGTGACGGCCTCTCCCTCTGGAATACGGGAAATGTCAAATCGAAATTCTCTTCTGTGCTGCTGGTACAGACGATCCTGATCCTGGTCAACTATCAGGAAGAGAGAAAAAAGAGAAAGCAACAGAGGTGATAAGGTGTAAATCAAAAACATTTGATTGATGCTTTGATGCGCTTGATCGAAATACTCCATTTATGAACCACCAGATCATAATACCACTATGATGAATGGTTTATTGTTGTCTGCATCAGCTGACACACACACACACACAGTGAAAAAATACGTCTGTCCCTCAAAGGGAAAGTTTGTACATCTGAGGAAAAGACAAACCACTGAGTACAATCAGATGGTAAACCAATCGGTGGTTGCGTATCTGTCAAAACTGTCGCTGAATCAAACGATTCTCTGATGTGTGTCACTCTGCCCACATCTCGGAAGCACTGTGTCAGAAATAGGAAAAATCCTGCTTCCATGAGTGAAGTGATTGATCTAAACATCACTTAAGTCAAGTCTGCCATACGTGCCAATGTGGGGGAGAAAAAACACACTCCGGGCTCAGTTTGGCTCCCTGTTTAAATTGCACACATGTGCTGACCACAAGAAAGGCCTGTTAAGGCACTGCCTGGAAAACCACAGCAGCCAGTGTGCTTTTATAAACACACTCACATAAAGTATAGAGAGACACACAAATTCATGTGTGACTTAACTGCCAGACTCTGTGCCACCCACACCTCCCTGATCACTTCGCCATGTACATGTATCACTGTCCGCTGATTTCATTCTGATTGTAGAGGATGAAGTAAAGCAGCAGTAGCTGATGGCACTGTGGGATTTCCAGCCCGCCCCTTGCCAGCAGAAGCTCTCCAACAGTCAGACTTTCCAGAAGAACGGTGGTCAGAAAGACCCCAAAGCTTCCTGAAGCTTTCCAGAGTCGTGTTTTTACAGTGTTAGTCGATGTGTTTGTCCTTGGAAAGAGCCGTGGAGGTCTCTGGTGAAGGTGTGCAGAGCGGAGCAGCGATTAGCCACCTTAAACACATCCTGCCCACTGACCTACACCATGACATCATCATGACATCACCCTGCTGATGGTCCACTATTGTTTCAGTGCACAGACAACCATACACACAGCACCCCAAAAGTAGAAACAGAACCTTTTTTTTTTTTCACAAAAGAGCACACACACACACTGACTCACAGTCTTCTAAAAACATTTGTAACGACACAAAAACACACACAAGCCGTTCATCGTTAAGAGCAGTGCATTCTGAACCCTGCTAGTCATTTGTTTGACCGCAATTAAATGCTGGAAGGGAACGAGGGGTGTTTTTATGAAAGCAATAATTGCTTGTAAGGACTTGGTGTGTTTACGTTAGGGACCATTAGCTGCAGAGATCAGACCTCAGATATGCAAACTTCCCTCTGGGAGGCATTTCAACACTTCACATTACTCCTGACACTGCAGGGCCACACAGCCACGGCACTATCATTAACCTATTGCAATTTTATAGTAAGTGGCATTTTTGTTTTATAAATCAGTATGGGTGGTTTTAAGATGTATCAGAATGTCTGCACAAAAAATGTGACCTTTGTGAATAATAATCACTGCTTCAGACATTATTTATGCCATCAGTCAAGCTCAGACTTTAAATTTCAACTGATTAAAGTTAGCTGTAAATCTATTACTCAAGTGAACATTTTCTGCCCTTTCAAATCCATGAATGTCTGCATGTGGTGACATGCTTGACAGCATTGCTTAAGCTGTTTTCTTGCAGATTATTGGAACCACCAAAAAGGCTTTTGCTAAACAAATATTGCACTTATACACAAATAACCATGTCAGCTTATTGATGAATTTCATTCTGAGTTTAAAAGAAAGTGGGGTCAAAGTGTCTCTCGTCAGGGTGCCACCGTGCACTTACAATTCAAGCTTCAGACTAAAGAGAAGAGAATTGTTTTGCACATGAACGTATAAATAATGAGACGGTTAATGAGATTTTCTGGTGGGGCAAAGGAAAGTCTTAGTGTGATCTCCTTGTGCTTCCTGCAGATCAGCTTAGCAGGACAAAAACATTTCTGCTTGTTCTCAAAAACACAATACATCTTCTGTTCTTCAGCGACCTCCATCTGTTAGGAGAGCATTTTGCACTCTTTCTGTTTTTAATAATAGCCAGTGACATTTCTAGTCATTAAGCCTTTTCCCGTGCTCTGCAGGTGTGATGTGGTCAATGCAAAAAAAAAAAAAAAGCCCCATACTGAACGCATGTGTACACGCCAGTAAGAAC
Organism: Maccullochella peelii; assembly: GCA_002120245.1. Lineage (NCBI taxonomy): Eukaryota > Metazoa > Chordata > Actinopteri > Centrarchiformes > Percichthyidae > Maccullochella > Maccullochella peelii. The sequence goes on along the minus strand of LKNJ01005998.1, from coordinate 13,137 downwards.
AGCGGAACAGCTACAGCTGACAAGATTGAGTGTTAAGTCAGGCCTCTGCACTACATTCAATCCATTTCTTTATAAACAAATGTACAATGGGAACTACAAATGTGCAGCGCAATAGCAGCTGCCTTGTGTAATGTTGCATGACAATGAGACGAATGCTTCCTGCTGGTGATTCTGAAGTACCACCTTGTGGTTTGGCATTCTTACACAAGTAAACATATGCAGCCGTGTACATGTATCAGCATGTGTGCAGTGCTGTGATATACTGTATGTGTGTGTTGACTTTACAAATTGACTACACACGCTCTCAAATACTGTCAGGCAAATTAAAATAGAGGCGTTAAATCGTTCCCTTTGACTTTTCTGAATCCTTTCCCTCCAATGTAATTCATTTCACTGATTTATCTAAAATACTATTCTAAGTCCTGTCCACCTGCAGGATGTACCTGGGTGCACTGGGAGAAGGGGCCGGGCAGCTCTACAGCAGCTCTCCCTCACACTGGAAGCTGTGGTCTTTGGAAGGGAAATACCATAATCCAGTTCGGTCTTGAAGCGATCATCCAAGGACCACCAAGCTAGAGTCACTCCAGCACAATGTGGGAGCCCCAGCTAAAAACTCTGCCAATCATCAGCACAGGAGGCCATGGTGGGCTCGAGAGAGAAATAATACACACTCATTGTGTCCTTTTTTTCCCTCCTTCCTCTTTATAATCAAACTCTTCAGATGTGCAACCACATAAATCTGCTGTGAGGTTTCAGAAACAATGTTTCCAGATCTCATTAGCTTAAGACTGTCATTTAAAAGTTCACGACTGAGGACATAAAATGTACTGTTTGCCTTTTTTTTTCTCCAGTCTCCAAATGTTTTATATTAACTACACGTTTATGGGCTGATCGAAAATTAACTCTAAATGCCTCTTCACTTAAAGGCTTCAGTTCAATCTCAATGGCGCACAAACAGACAGGAAGGTTAAAGGTTTCTCGGAGACATATCTCAGATGAACCAACTTCATCTCTTCACATTGACCCATAACCCTCCTCCAAGCCCCGAGGCAGGAGAGGGGCATAATGAAGACGAGGGTTGGTTTTGGATGTAATCACATCCGGATAACAGCCACAGGCACCATGCCGTCTGCTGTTTCACCATAGTGACATCAGAGCCGCCTCTCCAAGAGAAACAAAGGCGGGATTTGCCTTTTATAAATTCAATAATGTCTGAGTGAGCCCCAACTCCCACCTGTGACCCCTGCGATTTACGCCCTCCAAACAAACTCCAAGCAGACACATAAATGTAGGAATGCACTGCACGCACATAAACACCTGCAGCAGAGATTACTACGGCAATAACGTGTTTAGATGCAGTTTGTATCTTGATCTTAAAGTCAACTTGTCTCTCACTCCCGAGCAGTTTAGAAATGCCTGTTCATTCCTAGTCATGTGAAACAAAGCCAAAGCTAAAGCCTCTGCCTCAGAGCTTTGAAGGGATTCCGGGGAAATCGGATACAGGCATGTTGTCATAGCATTTACAGCTTGGAATGCATAATGCTTGATTTCAAGTGAAGGAAGTGACTTATAAGCCACAATGTCAGAGACACTGGCTTTCACACACACTCACTTAACTAATGCACTCTGTTGTAGTGGCGTTAGAGGACTTGACAACAAAATGGAAAGCATTTAAAACCTTGATAACAGAGATGAAGCCTTCCTTGAACAACATAATATGATTAAGTTGTCATTGATTTGGAAACTTTGCAAAGAATACTCAAAATAAATTATTTTAAATTGTAAAAAAAATGTTATGAAAGCATCATCACAGTAAACCAAGCCCCTTATTAGTAATATTCAGTTGATACTGGTGATATAAAAGTAGCAGATTTTTGGTCACTTGGATCTCTATCACAGACACATTATATGTTCTTATATAGGGGTTATAATAAAATATCGTGAAATCAAATTATATAACGCTACTAACCTACTGTACACTCTGTGTATCTACACAAGTTAGAAACATTACGTTATAAATTGAAAAATACTAGTGTTAAGTCATTATAACGTCAGATTGTAAACTTACCGAGATTGACAAAGCTCATCACCATGTCTGCGTCATCTAGGAAGCGGCTGTCCTGTGGGGTCACCATGGGGGAAACCTGGGTCGGGAAAACGGTCTTGTAGTAAGAATATCCGTGCGGCTCTGGGTCTGTAGAGATGGTATTGTACAGGTCCAGCATGAACATCGGGGCGGCGTTGTGTTTGGTGTGAACGTGCGGCCGCGGACGGTGCGGCAGACCCAGGATGGAGAGGATCTCTCGCTGCATCTCCCTGCGCTCTTGGTTCCGCAGCCGCCGCTGGATGAAGCTTGAGCGCACCTCGTTGTCCACGGAGAAGTTGGAGAAGGCGACCTGCGTGGCCAACACGCAGTATCCCCACGACATCACGATCACTGTCGCCGCCAAGGCGCTTGTCACCATTTTACCCCAATTTTACGCGCGACTCTAACTAGTCGAAAGATAAGACTGGGGATTCCAACAGTTAGAGTTGTTCTAAAACACACTGCCCTTTATCAACTCAGAATATTTCCCTTATCGTCTGTAGCTGCACAGTTGTATGGCCGTGCGCTCCTCTTGTTGGCAACTTGGGAATGGATTTTATTGAGGCGTTGTGTCAGGGGAGGGGCAGGAGGGGTTCAGAATGGGATAAACCAAGACTGGAAAGATTGGGAGAGTGTGTGGGGGTGAGTCAAGTGGGAAAGTGGGAAAATAGAGAATAGACCAGTGTTCTATCATGAAGCGCACTCCTCTATCTTGGCAATATGATAGGTGGGGTGTGGACCAAAGTGTCCCATCGCTGACCTTTGTTTTGGACATGATTGTTCGGCCACTGATGAAAGTGGACTCTAATTGTTAATATCTGATCAGCACACCTTTAACCTATTGGTGTCTTCTTTTTCTTTTTTCAATCTGCTGTGGCCAACCCATGGTTCATCGGTCCCATGCTTCCACACGGAGATACTCCAACACTGCTAACTGATCAGTCTAAAGGTAAAGAGAGAAAATCCTCTAATCCCTTCTTCAATGCAGACACCTTTGAACTCAAACAATAAACTCAGGCCCACCCTAATTGTTGAGGGGTTGGAGTGATCAGCAGCAGCAGTATACACGAACATGAAGGGACATGCCATTAGCCCCAATGAATTACTACAACAATGTGTAAAGCACTCCACTGTGACGACTACTGTCATAGAGAGTTAATGGGTGTGAGCAATGAATGACAAAGCAAGAATCCAACAGTGAAGTACAGATTATACATGTGCTTTACGCAGGTTTGAGGACAGCAGTGACGGGATCAGCAAATAAAACTCAAGGAAGGACGTTAATGTGTCATAGCCACAAACTGAAATGGCCTTTAACTAATGTTCCTTTTCTGTTTCTCAACTTCTATTTTCAACCTCTGCCTTTGTATATAGGGGGCCATCAGAACAATCCATAAATCAAGTAAAACCACACAACCAAATTTCCATGAGCACCATGCACTAGTCACTTAAGATGTTTTTCCCAGCAGAGGTCACTTCATGGCTCATCCCTGCAAACTCATATAAACAACAAGGGCCCTCCTTATCCACTACAAACATTTGTAAACCGTACTACTGCTGTAATAGTAACAATTTAAGACTGTAAAAAAAAGTATTTTTTTGCTCAAGGACTCTTCAGCAGAGTGGATGCATGCCAACAGGTCCTCTAACTGACAGTCTATCCAGCCAAGTCATCATCCCACTCATTAGAAGTGAAGGAGGTTATACACTATGTCGCAGCCGCACCATTACCCCATAAAGTATTGTATCTCTTAATTTAATTCATGCACCATATTCAGTTGCTTAATGTATACTGCCTCAGTCCAATAAGAATCGTTCATTACATCTCCCACTGGAGCTACAACCATACGGTGTGTCATACTGAACACAGCAAATGAATAAGTACTGAAAAATCATTTGTTTTTCCATATATTAGATCTGTTGTAGTGTGAAACTGAGGAGGGTTAATATTGACCCTGCACCACAATACACCTTTATATCCTATACACCTCACCTAATTTTAATTTTGTATTCTACAGGTGGCCCTCATCTAAATCCTGGTCTGGATTGCCCGCACGGAAAGCGAGGCAGATGCCCTTGGGCACAGTTTCACATGCAACTAATTAGCTTTCTAATTTCATTCAGATTATGTGTCCATGCAGGCAAAATTAAAAAAGGACAACAGGCCTGGTTGTTACCAGTGCTGGAAAGTACAAAGTAAAATACTGCTAACCTACTTGTTAATGCATCTAAAATAATATTTCAAATAATAAATATAACACTCTGAAAGTGGCCATTCTACTGAGTACCTTTACTTCTGATACTTTAGACACATTTTAATGATATTTCTGTACTTTTACATTAGTTAAATTTTGGATGCAGGACTTGTAATGGAGTATTCTTACCCTGTTGTATTACTAGCCTATTATTACCTAAATGATATGAGTACCTCTTTAAAGAGTAGGCTAGTTATTACCTACCTTACATGATACTGTGTGTTGTGCACGGCACTAGTATTGTGCATTATTGTGACAGACTGAATGGACTATGGCTCGGGCTTTGTACTGGGATAAACTGGCTAAAGACGAGATACATACCATAAATGCAGCAGCCAGACTCACTTAGTCATTGAGTTGCTTTCCACTGAAGAGTAAAGTGACTTGCTGCCATGCACTGCCCCCAAGCGTTCACTCCTGAAATAACTAGCGTACCTTTACCGGGGCCTATACGTCATCAAACTGCGACATAGTGAGGAAATAGCGCCACATTTTTGCTGGGCTACATTATTTTGGCATTTTCAGCGTTACCATCTTATAGCCAAATTTGGGGTATGTATAATCATGTAGTAAAGAGACAGTGTTGCTGGTGACACTATGTTTAAATATGGTGTTTGAAAATGTTGCAGTACTGGAACGTTTTTAATCTAGTAAATTAGCTACTGGCCACAGTAGATGGTTTGGCTAACGTTAGCTAGCGTTGAATTATCTAGCCATGCATATTTTCTGACACACATAATGGGTAAAATAGTAACACATACCCTCAAACGTATTTTAAATATTGTACATTTAAATTGCCCATGTGTCCTTATGTTAACAAGCTAGCTGGTACTTAGAAGCTAACGTTAGCAGCGGTAACGTTAGTGTTAGCGTTAACATAGTTAGCGTTAACATTACCCGCTAGCTGTCCAGCTACGTCTTGTCAAGTGTCAACTGTTTTGGTTTACGCTACTCGGGTTAACTTTTCCCAATATCTAATCTGCATCACTGGTGTTAAAGTTGCTAACTGAGTGATATGATAAAGCTCTGCTAGCAGAGGTAATTTACATCATTTTAGCGTTACACATACTGTATTTGCTTGATTGCACGCCCTTTTTGGATTCAACGCTAACGTTACATCCAGTTTGTTTGGATCAGCTAATGTACGTTACCTGTTTGCAAGATTTGGCTTTTGATAATGTTGATGCACTCGAAAACGACAGCCAAACGGATTTAGCCTGCTGTTATGTAAATTGAACTGTGCCCCTGTCTTCTCTCTTAGGCATACATTAGGAATAACGTTAATGCACTATGAGTTTATTTGGGACAACCACCGGGTTTGGAACAGGAGGGACCGGTGTCTTTGGAAACACAACAACAGATAGCCATAATCCCATGAAGGTAAACCAACGGAGTACAGGAGAAAAGCATTTGACATGGCTTTTGTACCTTATCATTGTTATGATGGCTCACTGAAAACTGCGCCTTCACCTGTTTACTTGTCATCTTAATGTTTTTCTTTGTTGTTTATCTTCCTAACATTCCTAGGATGTTGAAGTGACTTCACCTCCAGATGACAGCATCAGCTGTCTGGCTTTCAGTCCCCCCACCATGCCAGGGAACTTCCTCATTGGAGGATCCTGGGCCAACGATGTGAGTTATTAAATCATGATAATGGTGTACAGTAGTAGATTGATTTAGTGAACCCTAGATTATGGATGATAATTTTAATATGGGATTTGATTACAGTTGAGGTCCAGGAGGATACCTTCACCAGGGTTGTCTTCAATGAAGGACAACTTCTGCTCTAAATAATGAGTTTGTAGTATGCTCACAAGTAAACATGGTTTGACTATGTTGTATCGTCTGACCTCAGGTCCGGTGCTGGGAGGTGCAGGACAATGGACAGACTGTCCCCAAAGCCCAACAGACACACGCAGGTCCAGTGCTGGATGCATGCTGGAGTGATGTAGGTCTCATCATACAAAGTAATTTAAGCTCTGTAATAGATGCTGTCTGCTGGGCCACAGAATAATTTATGATGTGCTTCTCTTTAACCAGGATGGGAGTAAAGTCTTCACTGCTTCCTGTGACAAAACAGCCAAGATGTGGGATCTTAACAGCAATCAAGCAATGCAGATTGCACAGGTTGGATGAGAACCCCCAGATCAACTATGTGGTCTTAAAAATGAAGCAGAATCCTCTCAAACCTCTCACCGTTTCTCTTCACAGCATGATGGTCCGATCAAAGCAATCCACTGGATAAAAGCCCCAAACTACAGCTGTATCATGACTGGCAGTTGGGACAAAACACTAAAGGTACAACAGCCATTTCAACGCATCTGTTAGTGTTTGAAAAGACATACATTCAGTTTTTACTTTTAGGGTCACAAGAACATCTGAATGACAACTTTGACAAATCCATCGGCGTTGGCATGTCTGCTGTGTCATCGGAGTGGTCCAAATTAATCAGGGTGATGCTGGGTTTTTTTCACAGTGCTCTTGTCTGTCTGAACATAGTCTCCCATAGCCAGACCTCCACATTTCGTTTTAGCGCTGTGCCAGGGCTAGAGAAAGGTCTGACTGAAGCTATTATCATTCTGGTACAGGGGGAAAAACACTCTGGTTTGTATTTCTTTAAACCAGTCACAGTCGTTTTGGTCTTAGTTTCCCAGGATGCAGCGACGGTGCTGTTGCAAAATAGTATAAACGGTAACATGCAGATAGCGGAAGGGGAGGAGGATTCTGACTGAAATAGTCGGCCAATGGCAGGCTCATGCCCACAGCCTACTTCCTGTGAGTCAGACTAGTCTGAACGTGGCCAGAGGCCTTTGTGGGACATGATAATACATCGTTCTGATAAACTAAATTTCAGTCATCTCTGGACTATTGGTATCTTATCAACTGGCGATTGCCACTATTTAGACTTGTTTTCTTAATGTTTTTGTGTAGGCACCTAAATGCAACCATAATGATCACATAAAAAGAGCTGATCAGAGAGTGGCATATCAAACTTTGTAGCACTTAGCAACATGACAGCCTTTCTGTTTTTCTCTTCAGTTCTGGGACACCCGCTCCCCCAATCCCATGATGTCTCTGCAGATGCCAGAGAGATGCTACTGTGCAGATGTTGTAAGTGTTTTACAAGGAGTATTACATACATTTTAATAGTTGCTGAGTGGATAATTGATTATGTGGTTTTTCTTTTTGTTTTCTTTTTTAACCACCCTGACTGTTATATGTAGGTATACCCCATGGCGGTGGTTGCCACAGCTGAGAGAGGACTGATAGTGTACCAGCTGGAGAACCAGCCCTCTGAGTTTCGCAGAATAGACTCTCCTCTCAAACATCAGGTGAATTTTTCCATCTTCATTGAACTATTTTCTTTTTGTCTTTACATCGGGCCACTCACCTTGGTAGTTTTATGCACAGTAATGTTATGTAATGTTGTTTTGATTTGATGCTAAATATACAGCCAAACGGTTTATATATTACATTTTTCATGTATGACTGCCTTTTGATCCAATTTACATTCTTCCCTGGTCCTACAGCACCGCTGTGTCGCCATATTCAAGGACAAGCAGAACAAGCCCACAGGCTTTGCACTGGGAAGCATTGAGGGCCGAGTGGCCATCCACTATATCAACCCTCCAAACCCGTGAGTGTCTAAAACAAATAATGTTTTACAAGTGAATGAGTTTTGTTTTTCTTCTAATCCAGTGAAGGTCAAGCATGTTTGTTTATTATTTTGTTTATAGATCATTTAAAAGACGCCGCTTTTACTCTCAAAGGCCTGAAGCAAAATATGACATGAATGTGTTCCCTGGTCCCTTTCAGAGCCAAAGACAACTTCACCTTTAAGTGCCACAGGTCCAATGGAACCAACACAACCACTCCACAGGACATCTATGCTGTAAGTTGTTCTGGATTTCTTAAACAGTGTTGACATTGTGAAAGAAAATGTATGCTTTGTGCTCTTAAAGGAGATTGTCTTAGCACATTTTTATTGATACATTTACAAATGATACCAGTTTGTGGACTTTATTGTCAAGAGTTTCGATGCAAAGTGTTAAAAACGGCCTTTTTCAGAGCAGACCTTCTGCTCGTCATGGCAGGAAAAATCCAGGTGTGACTAATACAGTTAACGTTGGGTGCCTTGGAACTGTTTAAACTACAACTAAAATTAATGTAATTAATTCAGGGTTCATACAAGGTCTTGAAAGTTTGGAAAATGCTTCATTTTAACTGTTATATTTTCATGGTTAGGAATATGCTTGAAATCAAATATACTCTTTGGAAAATGCTTGATTTTCAACATAATCTGGTGTTTTGTCTACACAATTACTCATGTAAACCAAAAATCTCAATGATGTTTGTTGTCTCCTAGCATTTATAGTAACAATTTAGATGTGATGATAAAGGCTTCAAGAGTATGTACATTTTTGGTTTAGTTACCTTCAAAGTGCTTGAAAAGCGCTTGAATTTTACTCTTAAAAGGCTGTACGAACCCTGTATATACACCTGTTGCTTTTCCTATGACATGTCATATCTGCAGTGAAACAGGTCTGTTAATAGGATGGATTGGTTCACTTGCTGGACAGCCCTTGTGTATCTTTTCACAGACTCAGTCATTACAATATGGTCACTGTGATACACTAACCAGTCTTGTTATAATGTTTCCACATGTCTTGCCTACTAATTTCCATTTTCTCCCATCAGGTGAATGCCATCTCCTTCCATCCCGTCCATGGCACACTGGCTACTGTGGGCTCAGACGGCCGCTTCAGCTTCTGGGACAAAGACGCCCGCACCAAGTTAAAGACCTCAGAGCAGCTCGACCAGCCCATTACGGCTTGCTGCTTCAACCAAAATGGCAACATCTTTGCATATGCCTCCAGTTACGACTGGTCGAAGGTAAAATCTTTACAAAAGTTGTCAGCAGGTGTTTTTATTTCACTGCAATGGTTGAAAACTGCTGGCCTTCACTCATATTTTGGAATATTGTGCTCTTATTTGAATTCCTCAGGGCCATGAGTACTACAACCCCCAGAAAAAGAACTACATCTTCCTGAGGAACGCTGCAGAGGAGCTGAAGCCTCGGAACAAGAAATGGTGAGAGAAGGGCAGCCACTGTCTGTAAACGTGGAGACCGCGGGCACCGGACGGGGCTGCCCCACTTTCTCAATGCCCTCGCACTGGGGCCTTTCAGTGGCACCCCATGATCCCTGGCGTGCACGGATGTGGGCAGTGATGATACAATTCAGATCTCCATACTGCTACAAGTAGCAATTTTGTATGGGAATGGTACTGTACTGACCTGAGTGAAGTCATTTTGAAGGCTTGTGTAGTTTCTGCTGTAATAGTGCATATAAGCTGCCTTTGCACTTGTACAATCAGCTATTTTGGGATGAAGCCTGCAGCTTTTTTACAGCATTTAGCTTGTGTATTAAGGCTTTGCAGCATATTCAGTGACATAAACATGTATATTAGGACTGTTATTTAGTGGATTATGGAGAAAACAATGAAAAGATTCAGGAAATATTGAACATAGGCAAGAATTAATTTACAATGAATCAATCATCATCTGCAAGAATTGATTTTTTTGTCTGCTAAAGAGTGATATTGTGCTGATTATTATGTGCAAAAGGGACACAGTGAACGCCCTTTCAGAAATAAACAAAACAAAAACTCAGAAATCTGACTGACCGCTCCCTCCTGTCTTTAGATTCGTCGTGCCAAGTCGCATCTCTTGTGAGGAAATGCGGAAGACCTGCTGCTTTAGTGTGTGTATACGCCCAAGACAGACTCCTTCCTTTCGGCAAACACCTGGACCAATGCCGTGGTGCTGCGTACTGTGCATGGACCAATCAGACGGCCCTACCCAATCTGGCACTGATGACAGCTACGTGACAGTTGGTCTTAGATGTCATCATAGAAGGGGAGGGCTTTATATGTCATTCTTCTTGGTGTTTCGATTTTTTTTTTTTTTTTAAATTGTGTCCAGCTCTTCATTTTTACAGCTTTCCAAAGACTTTTCGTTCTTTTATAATTTGCTGTTACTCCGTGGTTTAGCTCCATTAATGAAACTGGGATGTAAAATAAATAATAAGTGCATACAATTAGATTTGAACATGTTTATTCCAACCTGAAGGAGAAAGTAGGTTAAAAATAACCTATAGTGTTTGCTGTATAAATGTTTGTTGGGGATTCACGGAACAGTGTTGTGCATGTGAAACCATGAACTTGACCACTATCTCATATTTCAGCTGTAAATCTCTTCATCGTGTTGGTCTCTGACATTGGCATCACAAAATCAAAACGATAAACTTTGGATAGCTTCTGTATCACAAGGACCACTCCTGACTGTGTGTTTTAATCCAAGTTAACCAGCAGGTGGTGCATTTTGCCTTTCAGTGTGTTAACTTTTAGCAGTTACCTGTAGATAAGTCAAGGTGCTAAGGTCAGAGAGCTAAACAGGACAAATGAGATCAAAGCTGGACAGTGGGGTTCTTCATCCAGGTTAAGTCCTTTTGACAGGGATACACAGCTGGGAATGGGGATTTATCATGAGGATATGAATGAGGTAGCATGGGCAGCTACAAAGGCCATGTGTGAGAAGTGAACCAGTTCATAGAGGAGAAGGTGTGAATTAAATGCCTTTTTATTGAGGTCATTAGTGTGTCACCTCAGTGTTAGCCTGACCCTTGGTACTTAGCAGTGGAACTCCAAGGCACCAAGGGCGGGAAGATATGCTGCGGCCACAGTTCACAGCTCCTGACACTGGTACCACTCCTCTAGACCACTGTCTCCTGTACTCTCCAGTCAAGCTGCACCAAGTTTCTTTTAGTTGAACAGAGTGCTCCATGTTGACAGCACTCAAGGACATTACTCACTGGCAACTATAAGCACCACGAGAGTCCTATTTATTTTACTGTGAAGCAATTAGAAAACTTACCGTTACCTTTTCTGCACAGAGGTTATCAGTGTTTGTGAGTATCATGTTGAGACATGTTGAAAGCGTTATTCTGGCACTGGAAAGTAAGAGCTTTGAACACTTTTATTTGCAAAATGTGCCAATCATTTGCTTTTATGATAGGGTAATTAGAGGTGGCCTGTTGTGGCGGGCCCAATGAAATGTATGGTATTGTACTTTAACCAGTCTATTTCACAAAAGGACACAGATATGTGTGCCTGCCTTAAAACTTTGATATTGCATTTCCAAAAACACACTAACTTTATGTATGGTAATTATAGTAGCTTTTAATTAATCTCCCACGGTATGTTGTTCTGTAAAACGATTCCAGACTCTAATAGAATATTTGTGAGACCATATTAGTAAGATTTTTAAAAATACATAAATAGTAGAATCTAAAATCACAAGTAACACTGTGTCTGTGATGTGATTTCCCTATATTAAGTGATTAAAGTGACTGTTAGAACCAAGCATGAACATATTATAAAGTAAGGCCTAAGAGTTTATTGTGTTTTTAGCTGAAGTGCTGTGGTCTCCAATGTCCTTTTGTTTCAGCTGCACTTTAAGGTGTAACTTTACTAATCGCACAACTTGCGTGTGTTTGCTTTCTGCTAAGGCTATATCTGCCATGTCATAATTATAAAGTGAAATCACAGTAAAATAAGCATACTTTAACTCCTGCTTATTAAAGCTTGGATAGGTTATTTAGGCCAGAAGCCGAGACAATTACTTCCTCATTATAGTAGTACAAGGCACCATGTGGCAGAGTCGCGCTTTCCGCCGTACAGTGGGGTTTTTTCTTTGTGTGGTAAAGGACAAAAGCAGGTGCAGCGCAGAGCCGGGGAAGGCGGGCCAATGGGAGGAGCCGCTGCCCAAGTTGGCACTCAGCCGTTACGGTGATTGGTCAACAGTTAGGTGTGGGCGTGGCCTCGGTCATGGCATATAAAATCTCCCGGCACATTTCCTCACAGCGGCGAAGAAGCAACCAGTGTGGTCGCGGCTCGACGAGTCCCCGCAGTGTGAATCACAGTTGTCATCAGGTTGCTACAACTTTGTGCGAAGGATAACACGAGAGGAAAACTGCAGCGTAATATCGTGAGATATTCATTTCTGTTGTACTGATGCTGCGACCTTGTTAAGCGCTTAGTAGATTTTCAGTGTGCCTCTGGTCCTCTCTCCGGCTGACCAATGCTTCTGCATCAGTTCATGAACGGAGCCCTGGAAGTCATGCATCCGTCACCGCTTCAGAAAGACACTACTTTTACCAAAATCTTTGTCGGCGGGCTGCCCTACCACACGAACGATGCCTCACTGAGAAAATACTTCGAGGCCTTTGGGGACATTGACGAGGCTGTGGTGATAACGGACAGACAGACCGGTAAATCCAGAGGATACGGCTTTGTGAGTACAAACAGGACAACCATGCACCGCGATATCCACCATCAGACCAACATGTAGCTCTCATTCACAACTTTTAACGCTGTCAGATCACATTACAAGCGACTGATCTGCTGTAATTCCGCCATACATCTTAGATCCGGGCGATTGCCATTAAAACATGCTTGTTTTTAGTGTCTGCATAACACTTGCCTTTTATGTATTGGTGTCACTCCCACTCTGTTTACATGGGAACTGATGTGACTAAATATCCATACTAGTTACATCTACTGTATGTAATCATTGAGATTATGTCAAAGGTACACACATTATCTGTTTTGTTTTCTTCGTCTGGCTGGCTGTTATTTTAGCTTAATGAGGATGAGGGATCACACAAGTTGATGGGTAACTAAGGAGATTATATTTCAACATATGTCTGCTGTCCACCCCCCCACCCCCCAATGAAG